>JAJLTT010000022.1:0-212421 GCA_030568315.1 Myxozyma sirexii
ACCCTATAAAACCCTATAAAACCCTATAAAACCCTATAAACCCTATAAAACCCTATAAAACCCTATAAAACCCTATAAACCCTATAAAACCCTATAAAACCCTATAAAACCCTAGAACTGGTCTGAAACAGAGCGCCGGCATGTTTTGCATGCGAGCATCCACAGTTTAACTTAGATTAATACATGCAATTTGCTAGTAGTCCACTAAAATCGAGCTTTGCTCACTCTTCCTAGCGAGACTGTAGGACTTACCCGTTAGGGCTTCGGCCTATAGTGAACTTTCCAGAGCCTGTCATTACAACGAGTCTCCATCCACCTCACTAATTGCCTATCGGATGGCATTCGCCACATACAGAAATCAACGACCTGGAGTCACTACTTGCTGATGGCTCAAACTCTTGTCGCCTGCAATTACTAGCCTTATATGTGCTTGCGGACATCCAGTTGCTTCCAGTCTATAAACCCCTAAACCCCTCAAGCACGTACTGCAGAGTGGCGAGCTAGAACCAGTTGGGGCAGTCCCGAACAACGTGGCTCAGTTTTCGTTGTCGCCCGCCGTGCTCCAGCTCATCTCCACCACTCTCAGAACCCGGCGCACAAGCTGTGCGCCTGGCTTTTGTGTTACATGTTTTTTACAAAAGCAGAAAGCGAAATGTTTTACAAACCGAGTTGGGGAAAATGACCTCTCCCTTAATAAGCTCCTTAATTTCCGTATAGTGAATAAACCAAAGTCGTGTATTCGTTTTTTCTGCTCTCCATGTCTTTTAAACATATCAAATATAGCCGATTCTGTTCGAGATTTCTGGTATTTTCTAAATCTATTTGAATCGAGGCATAAGAAGCCCAGGACTATACCAGCTCGCGTTGCGGTTGGAGAATGGCTAAGTGACATATGGTAGAGCCCAAGGACGACCTCACTAGCCGAAGAGCCTCACGTATTCATAGTCACTAGCGCTCTAGCGAAGTTCGAAATGTTGGGCGGATATTAGCTGTAGTTACCGGAACGAAGCTTGACAAGGTGGTAATTTGGGCGACGGGTGTCGCACTAGACTTGTATATGGGTCATGAGTTAAATTTCGCATAAGTTGAAGCTGAACGAACTGTAGAATGGTTTGAGATAGGTTGATTTTTCGAACGTAGCAAAATATAACCCTTAAGGCTACTGCCGCGCAAACGCATCATCACCAACTTCTACTTGCGTATGCATGCATCACCGGCCCAACGGGTTGCAGGCGAGCATATGTGCCGAAGGCCAAAACCATCATCATCCTCATTTTCATTAGAACTGGAGTTAGAGGGCTTTATTTGTGCAACATTTGTCAAGCGCATTATCAGTTTCTCTTATTTATAATTCAACTAATTGCTATATCACTTGTGATTAAAATGAATGCACCATATAGTGCTATATAATTTACTCTGGACCTGATATGATTGTCTTGATGCCTTCTCCACGTCGTACGCTCTCAAATGCTTCAGCGGCCTTATCGAAAGGAACCTTTCCAGATATCAGTGCTTTGACATTTATGATGCCATTCGACACGAAATCGACTGCACGTTTGAAATCGCCGTAGTTGTATCGGAAACAACCCTTGACATTGATCTCTTTAAAACAAATAGTTGAGATAGGGAGCGAGGCAATGTCGCCGCCCATGCCGGCTTGGACAAAGGTAGCGCGAGGACGCAGGCATAAAAGTGCGGTGTGCATGCAGAATTCTACTCCGGTAGCGTCAATGCCAAAATGGAAACCTCTTTCATTGGTGATATCTGAGCCAAATACTTCCATGATTTCGGTTGCGGCTTGCTGCTGAGTTTTGCCGCGCTGAGATAGATACGTCTCAAATCCGAAGTTTGCCTTCGCGAAGGCAAGTCGTTCAGCGTTGACATCAACTATAACTACTCTGGATGCGCGATAACCGTTTTTGGCAACTGCTCCAATGAGCAGTCCGACAGGGCCAGCACCGAATACAACGACACTAGAGTTAGGGGTCACACCAGCTTGTTTAACCGCATGACAAGCGACCGACAAGGGCTCCATCAAAGCACCTTCATCTAGTGAGACGTGTGGTGGCAGTTTGTACACGAAAGCTTCTGTAGCCTTGAAATATTTGGTCAAGGTGCCGTCGACAGGAGGTGCGGCCGCAAACCGCATGCTGCCGCAGTGGTTGTATTGACCCTCGAGACAGAACGGACAAACAAGGCAGGGCTTGCCGGGCTCGACGCAGACACGGTCTCCGATAGCAACTGACTTCACTTGCGGGCCAACAGCAGTAACAATGCCTGCGGATTCATGACCGAGAATGATTGGGGCGCGTACGACAAAATCACCGATTTTGCCATGGGTGTAGAAGTGGACATCGCTGCCGCAGATTCCGGTGGAGATTATCTGGATAACGATATCATCGGGTTTCTCGACCGCCGGAATTGGACGGTCTTCGTAGACAAACTGGCCAACTTTGCTGAGGACAAACGATGGATTGTTCTAGAGATAAAATGTTAATGTGGTGCATAGGACGAGATTTTGAGAGCAATATTACAGTGACGGTCATTGCGAAATAGCTGGTAAAAGTTTTATGGCATGGGCGAGGTGAAGTGGGTTTTACGAGATGACCAAGGCTGAAGGGGTCGGCTATTATTGAGTCCAATACGCAAAAATTACGAATTGATGGCTATCGGAGCAGCTCCTACGTTGCCATCGCGTCGCATTCCCCATTTGACAAGCATATGAACAGCTTTTGCAATGATAATTTGAGTCAATGTAGTTCGTGAATAATAATGTCTAGGATGTATCAGGGCGGGGCCAGAGCGGGGTAGCGGCGCCATCCGAGGCCGATCCGTAAAAAAGAAAGCAAACTCGGAACTGCTTATTTAGGAATGGGATCCGTGCCGGCGGTTAATTTGAAAAAGGAAGATCCGTGGCTCGCTTGCGCCATTGTGGGGAAAATCTTATTTGAGTTTCTGGCTACTTTAATTCTGTGCGGCAAACACCAGGCTCTTTGTCTAGGAGTCAAACTACTCCACTCCGGCCTGCCGCTTCCACACGGAGCATTTTCTGTACTGTCGCTTCTTGAGCTTATCACCGATCGGTCCGGTCCCGGGACCTGAACCCGTCCCGACTCGAGCTGTTCTTCAGTACTCACATGCCATGTTAACTAATACTGGCTCTCTTTGCTGTGATTTTCTATGGCAAAAATAAAGCATATACCGTAGATGTGCTCCCATGGTCGCAGAAACATTCTGCATTGATTTTGATGGGTAATAGATTCTCATGTAAAATGAAGCTACTAGTCTATGTAATGTCATCCATTTTATTGATTAGCTGTATAGAGAATTTATAGTTTTTTAAATAGGCACGACCACTAGATTATCAATCCATTCTCCGCATTGACAAAGAGCTTCTGAGTAGCCTTTTCGGTATAATACTAGATAGCATTTTTGATGATATCGCGGGTAAGTCTATCGTACTCAATAAAGGTGGCAAGAGCATCCTCAATTCTGAAAGTGGCAATTTTGCTGCCGAAAACGGCGGCGTTGAATTTTTCCTTATCGTCCACGTAAGACTCTTTAGCGGGTGCCTCTTCTGGACTGACAACCTTGGGCAACCTAGGTGTAAATTCAGCAGGAGCTGGGATTTTGGACAGCATTTCCAAGCACGGAATAGGAATGGTCATGCCGTCAATTCCAGCCAAACCAATTGTAACGTCAATGCCAATCATAGCAGCGGCAACGTTGAGAGTGGTGACGCCATGCGCACGATAATAGTAGTGAATGTCTCTAGTCAATGCCCAGCCATAGTTATCTTCTAGATCGTCGTAGACTTTCAGTAGAGAAGTATCAAGGTTCGCAGCCAGTTCATCGACATAGGATGAGATCGCAAAGGCACCGGCTTCGGCGGCTCCGATAGCCTGTGGAAGCGAATGGATCATAGTGCCTAGTGTTTTTATACCCATTTTCTTCAATTCTTGAATTGCTTTCAAGCCTTCGTACGTGGTGAAAATTTTAATGATCACCTTGTTTTTGGGAACACCGAGATCCTCATAGGCTTTCATAAATCCAAGTGCTGACGCAATAATCTTCTCGGTATCATAAGCATATGCGGGATCAACCTGGGTCAAACAGTGTCCCTTGACGACCTCAAGCATGTTGCGACCAAGGATAGCTGCACCATAATTGATAACTTGTTGGATGAAGGCACTTTCGCTATCTTCGGTGACGGAGGTGAATTGCTTGGCATAGCCGATAGCTTCCGTAACCAGCTCAGGCTTTTTAGTAAACATGTACCAGATGTGATACTGGTTAGATGTTGCATTGTCAAAAAACATGGCCGGTTTGATGGCAAGGGCGCCTAGCCGCAAGAGTAAGCATGCTGGTACGGGTAAGGTACAAGTCAGCCGGACATACCTTCGGGCCACATGGTGTCAATACTGAGCACTGTGTGTTCACCTACAACATCGAGCATGGTTTTTGCGACAGTCATTATTGCGGGGAGATACGGCCAGCAGTTTCAGAAAATAGGGCAGGCGGCGGACAGAATCAAGGTGAGGAGGGGAAGACGACAAGCAAAGCATGAGGAGAATAGAACTCTTATACGCCCTGGCAGTGATTCCTGACACTAGTCGCTGGCTAATATCCTAGTAGTCACTTTCACAGTAGCTGAATAAGTGGAGTTGGTGCATTGGATTAACTCCAAATATTGACCATTTTCCGAGGAGTCTCGCAAAACACGACCATTTCTCGGACATAATCTACTGCATGCAGCTGTTGAGTTCCTGACACAAGCTCCTCAATTTGGCGAACGATCCGGAGCAATAAAGTTCTTGATTAAGGTTCTATTAAGTAAGTTTGGCAATAGGGTTTACACAATAAGGTTTAGCTTGCCCCAGGTTGCGTTTCGTGCCCCGCAATGGAGTAAACCTAAATCTTGTGGATTTAGCGTAAACTCTATACGCCCACGCGCCTCTGACACACAACAGATGATCACTCCGCATTTGCCTCCTCCACAGACAGATATATATATAGTTCCTTTGTGCCGTCTTAATGCTTCTACAATACCGCAGCTGGCGCTTTTCTTCCTTGCCTTTCATCCTTAATCATGACTGTCCAGCCTAAAAAGTATTTGGGTGGCTCCGGCGCCAAGCTGAATTTTTGGATTAGTGTTGTTACTTGCACTGTTCTTGCCTTCTATGGATATGATCAAGGTGTTTTTGGTGGTGTAATCATTGGAAAACCTTTTCTCGATCAGTTTGACAATCCAGACGAGGATACCACCGCCCTTCTTACCTCAGTTTACAACGTAAGTATGCGTTTTATTCATGTCGACATAAGCTAACCTGCATTTAAATGCAGCTTGGATGTTTTAGTGGTGCCGTTGCCACGACTATGTTTGGTGACAAACTTGGTCGACCAAAGACTTTAATTGTTGGAACCACATGGATGTAAGAACCCTGTCTAAACTCTGCTTTATTACTTATTTCGCATGCTAACTATATTTTTAAGTCTTATTGGTGCTATTATCCAGTGCTCCGCCTATGGTCGTGATCAGATGTACGCTGGTCGTGTCATTGCTGGCATTGGTACAGGTATCAACACGTCAACAGCCGGTATTTATCAGTCCGAAACTGCAAAATTCACATCTCGAGGAAAACTTGTCGTTCTCCAAATGGCCATGTGTATCTTTGGCTTGATGATTTCTAACTGGCTTACATTCGGCTTCTACTTCATCGATGGGCCCGTATCATGGCGTTTCCCTCTTGCATTTCAAGTTGTCTTTTGCTCAATCATCTATTGCATTTGCCCGTTTCTTCCTGAGTCTCCTCGTCTTCTTGTGCGTAAACAAAAGGCTGATGAGGCCCTCGATGTCCTTGCCAAACTTGCTGGTGACAACGTGTCACCAGAGGACCCAATTGTTCTTACTCTTTATCGCAGCATTCACGAAGCGTATGACGCTGAGATGGCATCTGCTATCTCGCTTTGGGACATTCTCCGCGGGCGTGGACGCGTTAGTGTTTTGCGTCGTCTATTCCTTGGACTGGGCATGCAGGCAATGAATCAGCTTAGTGGAATTAATATCACATCTTATTACTTCTCTTATGTTATGATTCATGCAGTGGGAACGACCGAGCTATTGTCTCGTATTCTTTCTTGCGCTGGTTCTGTCGACTATCTTGTGTTCAGTTTATTGTCGTACTGGACTATCGAGCGATTTGGACGACGACGTATGATGATGTTTTCTTCAGCTGGTGTCAGTTTATGCTTTCTCGCTATTACGGCCTCGTTGTCTCAGATGAACAAGGGCTACAATGACCATACTCTTGGAATTGTGGCAATATTGTTCTTTTTCATATTTTTTGCCGTGTTCGCCGTTGGCTGCTTGGGTGTTCCATGGCTGTATCCTACAGAGATTAATACTTTGGAAGTTCGCACTAAGGGTGCCGCCCTTGCGACTGCTACTAACTGGATTACAAACTTTATGGTCGTTCAAGTGACTCCTCCGGGTGTTAAAAGCCTAGACTGGAAGTATTGGATTGTGTGGACTTGCATCTCAGCTTCATTTGTTCCGATCACTTACTTCTTCTATCCCGAAACATCTCATCGTACTTTAGAGGACATTGATCTTTTGTTTGAAAGCGAACCAGGTGTTTTCATTCACAAAAACAAGCTTGCTACACAGCTTTTGAGACCTCAGGAGTTCATCGACAATGAAGAGAAGATTTCTGCTCAAGCTCAGGCTGAGGCGAAGTATCCTCATAGTACTCTTGCTGAGAAAGAAGGGACGCATATGCTTGAAAATGTGCGAACCTCAACCTCTACTGTTTAATCTTTTGTCAGTAGCCACTAGCAGTTATCCTCAGGCAGGGTGCCGGTCTACATAATTATAGTGCTTTGTCTAATGGTTGCTACTCTCTGGCTGACTGTCGGTCTGTATTGTTAGAGCGTTTGTTTCAATAAATTTATAGTAATCTATGCTGGAAATATCACTAGTTACACCACTTTATCATAATAATTTTTAACGCTCTTAAGGTAAACGAGTTTACCGGGACTTTTGATAAAACACGCTGCATACATCATTAAATTTGTCGAAAGTCTTTTTACAGCGCTTGCCGTGATGCTTGAGATACTTTTGGATTATAGTCATTAATACATCCTTGTAGAGTTTTACAGAAGATATTCTTCATAGTCTCTGCTAGCATAACCATTTACATGAACGCCGCCAATAATAAAATCAACCTTGAGAGATCAGATGCTAAGGCTCATGGTTCTCAACATCCCAATCTCTCAGAAGCTCCTCTCTCACATATCGGGTTTCCCAGCCGCATCCATCTTGAACCTGTTGTATTAGCTGTAGGATTATCAATCTTTTTACCGGTTCGTCTATAAACTGTCCAGCTGCAACGCAACGTCAGAATTGATGAGAAGCAAATTATAACTTTCGGGGCACTTACCAGCATGTAAACAGTGGATAGACAGCAAAGAGCATGGTTCATCATTGCTACATAAGCTGATTCCGAGGATTCGGTCACAGTCCTCAGCTGAAGTCAGCTTCAGCTTCCGGCTTTGCTGGATGACATTGGTTCCCTTTGGTGGAGGCTTGTTGGCTGCAAGAAGAAGCCGAGCCGAATGATATATTTGAAGCGCCAGACCAGCTTCGGCCGGATGATAGAAATATCTTGTTATGCCGTCCTTATAGCCGCTCGACACCCACAGGGGCTCAAAACGCTTATCAAGCCTTGACCTCCATAAAGCAAGAAGCTCCTCCAGCTTCTCAGCTTCATTGACTCGGACGGCGTACTGAGAACTGTGGTGCGCACAGTAATTTGTCACCAGACTCCATATGTAAACCGCATTATTCGCAGCTTGTCCGATAGACCAGGCGGGATCTGTCGCCCATGAGTCCACTTCTACCTTCCAGAGAAGCGGGTCAAATCTTACACAAGATCCTGAACGAAGTGAGTTTACGAGGTCTTGTCGGGCATAGCTCCAAAACGCTGTCCGCAACGCGCCGCTGGATTTACTATTGACGCCGTATGACATTGCAAGCGAAGATACTCCTTTCAAATGACGCCCCCAATCAGCATTGGCGGGAGCCAACATTTCGTAAACAGACAGTAAAACGGTTGAGATGAATATTTCCGCGGAAGCCACGTAGTTCTCATTGTTGGCCAGAGACTCGCGTACATACTTCAGTGCGTCATCGTAATACTGAACAGACACCTTAAAATCATAATCGGAGGTAAGTGCCAGTTGTTTTGCGGATATGGCAAGAACAGCTTTCATCATAGTAGGGTCGTAAAATGCCATTCTAGTTGCTTCGTGCGTATAGCATTTATCTTGGTCAAAGAGATCGACCTTTTGAAGTTAGGACGTCATCTTTGGTAGAAGAGAAAAACTAATATATCAACTTACCCATGGGCCTATACGATTGACAAAATTATGCACTAAACGTAGTTCATCGCTCGTTATAGTTACAGGTGCCCCTTGTAATTGAAGCGTCCCGATATTTGAATCGAATGGTGCTGCTATTTGTATATCCTTCTCCTCTTCTTGTAACAGTAGGTTTGAGATAGATAAGCGTGACGAACCTGAATACTCCGCATTCGGCGTCCTGTATGCCTTCCAGTCCAATGCCTGGCCATACTGATCACTTGCTATCTCTGCCATAGACTGAGATTGTGTATTCAAGCCATGAGGATTAGTACCGGGTTGTGGTATAGCTTCAGCATCGCAGTCATCTTCCTGTATTGGAGTCCTTGCGGAATCTCCAGGTGGAATCAAATCAGTGTTGTCAATTAGAGAGGTGGTAGGAGGTGTTTCTTCTGTATCGCTGGCAGCTGGCGTCTGGTTGGCAGAAAGTGCAAGATGCTCCTCTAGTACGCTATCGATAGAATCCCCCGAGACAGTCATTTGCCTGAAGTAATAGCTCGAGGAGTGATATCGGCATACACGACTTGCCTTCACGCATTTCTTGCATTTTGGTTTGGTTTCGTCGCATTTCAAATGTCGCCGTTTGCAAGTAATACTGTGAAAAATGCGTATCAATTTCAGACTTCTTTTCTGTCGATTCTATCGTCTCGATCTTACCAGCCTGTGCGCACGCGAACTATTCCCGAAGACCTGTACGTACCGCCAATAATGGTTTGAAAAGTGGCCATGTCAAAACCGTCGCCATACGAAAGGGGGGCGGTGCTTATAATAGCTAATGCAAAAACAAATAGAGAAGAAAAGATACGAATGTGGGGAAGGGCGCTAGGCTCAAACACACGCGGCGCTAGCAAAACAGTGGGCGTGCGACAGAAACCCTACGACCATTTTTGGCCATGGAGCCTAGGCTTACTCAACCAGCTTATTGTGAGTTACTTAACAGACTTTTCTGGTAGCTAATCTCTTCTGTGAACGGTGAAATTAAAATTAATATATATGGTCTAACTGATTGTCTCTGTGTGTCTGGAGAAAGCTTGGGCATGACACGAAATTTACATTCCAGACAAAAATCCCTCTAAAATAGCTACGACACCCAACGCACCAGGATCAGGGAGACCACCTTCGTCATCAAATTGGTGGATTGCAGAATCTGCGACGTACGATGCGCGGCCAAATTTGGCCTGCAACTTCCGCGTGGAGTCAAAGCCCGCCCGAGCGTCCGATACAGCCTTCTTGAAATCGAGCGTTTTGGCAAAAGTGGCGACGAATGGCGCTAAAGCATCGATCAACGTTCGATCACCAGGTCTTGCCCTCGTATACTTATACAACGATGCAAGGGCAAACTCGAGCGCAGTGGCTACCCCTGGTAGAGAAAGAGTGGCGTCTTTAGTCAAAGCAAGATCTCCCAACGCGACTGTAAACGCAGATAGGAAAATAGCGTACAGACCTCCAGATGTTCCTCCCATCGAATTTTCAATAATGTCAACAATTTCGAGGGTCAGTTGAACTGCGTCGTTCAGGTGTAGTGAGTCGCTCTTTAGTGCGTTCAGAATACCATTTGCGCCATCAACAAGAGTCTCACCGCAGTCTCCGTCGCCGGCAACTGTATCGTAAAGGGTTATTTTTGGCTCATTTTTGAATATGTTATCGGCAGCAGCCTCCAACATTCTCTTTACAGCAGTAGCATCGACAGATAATTTGAGATCACTACTGTGTCCGCCAATATGTGTATTGACAACAGCCTCAACGGGAGCCGAACTGATCCATGGCTTGGAAATCCATCCTGGGGCAGATGTAGGAGCATCCAAGAATGTCAAGATCTTCTTGTCATTAACGCGAGTCAAATTCAAAAGAGTGAACGAGATTCCAGGGCCGTCAAGGGCCGTCATATAGAGACCCGCGTAGACTCGGCAAAGCTTGAGAGAGTACGTTTGCTCCAATTCGGTGACCGCGAGGTCGGCAAAGCTATTGAGCTCAAGAGTGCTCATGCCCCCCAAGTTATTCACCAAAAGTACCGTTTCATCACCCTCGTTGAAGGGAACGAAAGTCTTATCTGCCTCCTTTCCTGAAGCAAGGTCGGCTAACAAAGTTTGCACTAAAGACTGCCGAGTGGGAACCGGTTTAACAGTTTGAACGCCAGGCTCATTATGGATCCCCATGCCAATTTCAATCTCGTCAGCTGCAAGACTGATCTGTTGAGTAGGATCGCGGCCAGGTATGCTGCAGTGATCTAAACTAGCGCCAATGGTGACTAAGTTTTCGGCGACGGATTTTGCATAAGCCTCCACCTCGTCCAGTGAGTGGCCCGCTTCTGCAGCAGCGCCAGCTATCTTATGAACCAAAACAGTTCCAGAAAGTCCGCGACGGCCAACCAGTCCACCCTTAGTTTTCCCAACGGACACATCGTCGCCAACAATTATCATGGACACTCGTTTTCCAGCAGCTTTCATTTTTTCGGCTGCGAGACCAAAGTGAAGTACGTCGCCAGTGTAATTCTTAACAACCAAAATAAATCCTTCTTCTCCAGAGAATTGATATAGGCCGGTAAGGATTTGCTTTGTCGACGGCGACGCAAATAATGATCCTGCTACGGCCGCATCGAGCATACCTGTTCCAACATATCCAGCGTGTGCAGGTTCATGACCACTACCGCCTATTAAGATGTTGACAGTTAGTACAATAGACAAAACAAAGAAGACAGGCGGTAACAGCAATGACTCACCTCCAGAGAGAACAATAACCTTCTTGGTCTCGGATTTTCGTAGAACGATCTTGTCTTCGGGCAGCAGAGTCAACGACGGGTTCACTCGGACAAGGCCTCTAAGAGAACTGAGGACGAGATCATTGTGGTCTTTAGCAAATGATTTAAATCGGCTCATGGTGGCTAGCTTATGCTGGGCAGCAAAATTCCAGTCAATAAACGCGGACTGAAGGATGTGCAACCTGCGGTTGCCATTATTAAATACTAAGACTATGGGCGAGGTCTGCGGTTGGATTCTTACTACCGCCAACTCCGAAGCCATTGTCTATTACCCCGCGTCAAGAACCCTAAGGAGCGGGGAATGCATAAACTTCGCATGCTGGACCCCTGAGTGCCTTCCGAATTGGGCATGCGTCGCGATGGCTTCCGAGATGAAAGACTCCTGGCCGGGCACAAATCCCGTTACCCAGCCTTGTTCATCTGCGATCGAATTCGTCTACTTTTTCCACTGAATGACGTAGCATTGATAGGGATATTCGTTATTCGTATCCGTAAAACGATTACGATAAAATGGCATGAAATCTCTATGCATAGATATGCAAATAATACGTTAGAAATTCGTTATTATTCGTGATTATTCGTAGTTAACTGACGCACGTGATTATTTTATACTTCCATAGGCTTCATTACCTCTTTTTTCTCGCCATGCCTAGAAATCCACGCCTAGTCAGGGTAAATTGCTAGCGGTATGCCCAAATAGGACTTCGTTTCCAACACGATTAATATACGATTATCTGCTGACCTTTACGAATAATATATTCATATTGCTAATTTTACAAACACGATACCAATAGCCAAAATTTTTGCAATTATGGTAATCGTATCCACCTTTGAGCATTGATAAAACGTAACCCCAAAGCGAAAAGCGTGACTGCATAAGGATCTTGCTTCATTGAAAGCCAATATGCGTATGAGAAACGGAAAGTCTATATAATGTCCTACTCTTCATTAGTTACCCCACTAAAGTTGTCTATCAGGCTCTGTCAGAATTTCATGACTGCAAACTGCGGTTCGTGACGCGAACTCTTGTAAGATAGCATGACACACACTATTGTAAGAAAATAACTAATTGCACCGATTGCGCCCTGCCTAGCGACCGATCGGAGAATCATCAATTAATGAACAGATTTTATCGATCCGCTTAAGGCTATAATAAGATTATATATTTTAGGGTCATTTGCATGCAATCTGAATGCGGAGTTTTTTGCTGCCGTCCCACCTGATATTTTAGCCCGGCATTTTGGTACGCGGCCGTCTGTGACTTTGATTTCTGCTGATTTCACACTGATGATTCTGAAGACATACTGATATCGACTATCAAATATCCAACTGCGAACTATGGCTTTGAATCCTGAGCCGCAGAACGAATGGCGCTAGTTGCAATGTCCGCTAGATGGTACAAACTGCAGTTGAGTGGAAGAAGATCAATTGACAATCTCGCACGATTCAGTAGCAGCACGTGTGCCTGCTCAACATGCGGAGTGGTCGATTCTACGTTTACTTCTAATTCTGTCCTGTCCAAAATGCCTGTTATTACACATACACGGCTTACAGGATTTGAGTTGGAAATGAAATGGACTCATTTTATAGTCGATGTGTGGTTTTCTGTAACTGGTTGGCTGAGTTTTGAGCACGATTTTGATATAGCTGATCCGGATGTCAATCGGCAAAAAATTATACAATTTAGGAATAGCAGTGCCATCTCGTATTTCGCTAGACCTGTATGCAAGCGTCAGAGTATAAAAGTGCTAATGTTGATGCTTCCCCCTTGGACATAATCAACTTTAATAACTGCTTGGCCAACATAAAGACTTTTCTGTCCATTCTTGTCCTCTTCGGCGCATTGACCGCGGTCTTCTGTCAGCTGCATGTACCTGGTTCTGTTTCAAGCAATCCTGTTGGGCTAGTGTAGCATCGCCTTGCTTATGCGTCCCCACCAGTATGACAGTTTCGTGGAACGCTTACTCTGAACTCCAGAAGCCTACCGTCCATTATGATGATAATGTCTGACATCTGTCCAATATTGCTTACGAGCTTGTCAAACTTTTCAGACGTCGCCTATCTGGTCTAGTCATGTTACAATTTACGGATTGAAACCAGACACTCCTACTACTCTGTAGTTTCTCATACGAACGGTTAATTGTAGTGAGCTTCCAGCCTACACCTTCACAACTGCACGTCCGAAAGGTGACTACTATAAGGTCCACAACTGAATGAAAAATCTTTAGTAGAATTCGAGGTGTCTAGAATAATTTTACAAAAGCACAAATCTATTTACACACAAACTTTCAGAAAAATATATACATATGCAATTAGCACTACTTCTTCTTGTTCGCATTGAGCTGTTTACCTGTGACTCTAGCTAGTCGCTCTTCCATAATTTCAACCTTTTCTCCAAAAGAATCAACAGATTCTTCAAGCTCATCAAGCTTCTGATCTAGTGTTCTCATTTCATATTGCATTCGCGCAGCTTCCACATCCAAATTCCGAATACTGTTCGCTAGATATCCTTCTCGCTGAACCGCGCGATGATATTCGTCTTCCATAACGTTTGTTTCTCTGTCTGCGCTGCAATAGAATTGAGTCATATCTTTTTGGTGAGTTTCATATTCGGATTCGAGTTTCTAGAATAATTAGACTAATGGAATAAATAACTGACAGAAATGTGCAGCCTACCTCTGTTCGCTTCACCTCATGCAGGTACTGCGTTCTCGCAATAGCAACTCGCCTCAGCAGTCGTAAAATATACTGTGAAGGATAGCTCTCTGTGGTCACCGCAGAGAATATGGCATCTTCGGCAAATGAGAAGCTACCTCGTCTAACCGAACCATTGCCATCGCTCGTTATTAATGGCAAGCCAAAAGGTAAGGTTTGGTCAGGAAGAAGCTTCTGCGAGTCTTCAATTGAAGACGCCAAGTTAGCGGCAGACAAAGCATAAGGAATTCCCTCATATTCGGTATGCATTTCATTTTTTATTTGCAAAGCATTGTCTCTCAGATCTCCAACTGAATATGCCCTTCGGGGACCAATGAAGACCTGGGTTTGCTCCCAGTGCTCAGCTTGCAGCCTCAGCTCATCCTCGATCGCTTCCAATCGTAGGATTTCTTCGCGGATGTTGTTGTGCTCGGTCTCTGCACTAACACGATATACATCCTCATCTGATTTTTCAGCCTCAATATTGGAATTGTAGCCACTGAGATTTGCTTCCTGCGCCTGAGATAGCTCGTTATCGTGATGTTCGGTTGGATTATTTAGCAGGTAACTTGTACCGTTCTGGATATCGTCCTCTCCATCGCTAAGATCGGCAGCCTGATAATTGCGAAGGCTACCAGCCCTAAGTGAATCCGGGTCGACGGAACTGTCTGCGGATAGAGGAGTATACTCAGGCTCGGATATGCTCGCGGACATGAGGCGCTGTTTCGACAACCGAGCAGATAATCTCTCTGATTCTTCTCCTTGACTAGGAGCATACACGCTTTCTGGACGTCCCTTTCTGTTTCTCAGATAATTTCCAGCTTTTCGAAATGCCTCGTCAGTTTTCAATTTTTGACGATGCATGGCTCCTCTCAAATGCACCTTCGGCGGTAAACCGTCCGTTAAATCTTGCGTCTGTCTGGTAGCGAAGACTTCATCGCAATCCACATTCTCCATGGACCCTTCTTTCATCTCCTTACGCTGTAATCTCACAAAGTCTGGAACTTGATCATAAGCCACAGCATGATTTCGTCGTGGAGTATTAAAAGAGCTTGCCTGATCAGCTATTGATGGTTTCAGTGGAGCTTCTGCACTTTCGGTGACATCATTATCAGATGGCGTTCCATAAATGTCAGCTCTGAAGCTCTCAGAAGTGTTATTTGTCGCTGAGGGAGAATTGGTATTGGACAAATGAGCCTGAGATAAAGTCGTGTCTTTGGCGGAATTTGAGGTTGCCGCAGTCGTGTTAGGTGAGGAGTGTAAGACATTAGTATCAGATGAACTAATCTGAGTTGCGGTTAAATGTGAGACATCCGCCTGAGCGCGACCACGTTTATTGATACTGATAATTGTTTCCCAAGAATACGCAAGCCTAGATAAATTACCGATCACCTTTTCGTATTCACGAGTACTTCCTTTTCCCAAGAAAAGGTAACGGAGTGTATGGCCATAAACATTTTGGAGAAATTTCTCGTATTCTGTTGTTTCGACGTCCGACGCATTCTGCGTTTGTATACCAGACAGATCTTGGACAGTCGTTTTGACAACTTTTGTGATTGCAAATCTTTCTGACGCAGAGATTTTCCCTTGTATCTTGCATAAACTATCACGAGTATTTGCGTCAAAAACTTGATTCATCTTTAGTTTGTTTTGTTTTTGAAATGAGCCGATGCTCAATTTAAATGCATCAATTTCAAATGGATCTTTTGGAACCGCAGTACCGGCCGCATTCAATCGATGACGAAAGCCTGTAATCATTCCAAGTATGGCAGCAACAGTAGCCGGTCCTAAACTTCGCTCAGACTGGCTGCCATAATGACCAACGCCGATATCGTGCCACCAGGTATTCAAAGATTTCTCGGTCATATCACAAAGTAATCCGTCTGTATCATTCAATTTAAATAGTCCAAAATAGTGCAAGGACACTTGGACTAGCTTCACTAGATCGATAACTGCGTCTTCAAATGGCGCTTTGTCACTAATTTTATAAAGCTGATAAAACTTGTCTCGACTGGCGTCGGTTGGCTTGTTGAGTGATATTCCTGATCTTGTTCCGCAGCCGATTCTTCGAAGGGTCTCGTTCAAAATAAATTCTTTTAGATGCGCCCTTATGTCGCCATCAGGAATGGGTATTAAAGAAAGGCTGGAAGGAAAAGAAGAAAGATTGGTAACGTAGAGATAGGCATTCAGTTCCTCGCATGGATTCTTTCGCGCGCTCATTTTTGACAGATCGTTTACAAATAAGCTCAATCTGTGAGACCATAGATCCTGGTCAATTGGGATCGTGATTGAGGCAACAGTCAAAATGTGGTTGGGATTCCCAGTATAGCAAACGATGCATGTATTGCTTGATCTTCGAGTAGCCCATTGTTCGACCAGATACACCTCGTAACCGGTGATCTGAAAAATTCCAGCATTGATGTATTTGTATCGGGATTCTTGCAGGTAGCGTAAACCCGGTATATACGGCACAAGCAGTACTTGGGTTGCAATGTCTGCGCCATAGTAACGAGACGGCGATCTTGCGTACTGCGCCGGCTTTACGCTTCGGCTGAGGCTTCGAGCTCTTGTAGATTTTTCAGATAATCTCGTTGATTTCAAATGATTCGATGACGGGCTGTTTCTCACTGACGTAGGGCTGTCGTGGAGATTATTGGCGGAAGCTGTGTCGAAGTGCGCACCTGGAGAAGGCGTGCGGTTGCGGTTTGAAAACGACGAGCGCAAAGCCTCCGCGGCCGAAGTAGATAAAGAAATGTTCAACGGATTAGAATGCTCCATATTCGACAAGACCGTAAAGGTCCGTCGCAAAGAGCTGGATTGCTGGTATGGGCGAGATGTTTGATGTCTTTGATGAGGGCAGTGCGGCGCCTTCTGATCTCTGTGAGATTTTGATCACAGCTTTGAATCACATTGTGATTGTTACGAAATAGGTCTTCAAGGCTTGCGAACGCAGGCGTTGTTCAGCCATTCAGCTTGCACTTTTGCGGCCCAGTTGCCTGCTCAGACACTCATTTGGGCTTTTATATATTTATCAGGAATTACATCATGACTACTTCCACAATTACTGAGAACATGCTCACTCGCGAGCGGATTCTGCGACTGTTTCCTGATGTGGCGGCAAACGACGTCGACATTCCCGATAGCCAAAGTGGACCCGAGCTGGAAGGCTACGACGAGGAGCAAGTGCGACTCATGGAGGAGATGTGTATTGTTCTAGACTGGAACGATATTCCGTGCGGCAGTGCAAGCAAAAAAACATGTAAGTTATAGTCCTTCCTGTGTGGTAGTCGTTCATAATTGAAAAGACGCGTATATCGCTATCGATTGGTATCTGGCTTTTCCGAGCAATAATTGACACCGGTGTCTCTCGCAATTAGGTCATCTTATGACGAACATTGACGGTGGACTTCTTCATCGAGCATTCTCTGTCTTCTTGTTCAACGACGAGAACAAGCTTCTACTTCAGCAACGCGCCGACGAGAAGATTACATTCCCTGGTAAGCATATTCTTTCACTTATTGCGGGTATACAATTTGGCAAATTGCTTACTGTCGTGTATTTTAGGAATGTGGACTAACACTTGCTGCTCCCACCCGTTGTCTGTACCTGGTGAGATTGGTCACGACCTCCCCAGCTCAGTGATGGGCGTCAAGCGTGCTGCTCAGCGCAAACTGGACCAAGAACTTGGAATTCATCAAAAGGATGTGCCAATAGAAAATTTCGAGTTTCTTACCAGGATTCACTACAAGGCCCCTAGTAACGGAATTTGGGGAGAGCATGAAAGTCAGTGAGGCGATCATATTCCTCTGGTATTCTTTGTGCTGACCATTGTGCTATAGTCGACTACATCTTGTTTATCAAATCCTCGCCTATTGTTGTCGCCAATCCCAACGAAGTTAAGGACACAAAATACGTGACTGCGGACGAACTAAAAGAAATGTTCAAGGACGAAAGCTTGACCTTCACTCCGTGGTTCAAGCTCATATGCGAAACTTATCTTTTTCAATGGTGGACTGATATTGACAACATTTCTTCGTTTCGTGAAGATGGTATCAGGCGTTTATTATGAGCGCTTGATTGATTTGTAATTTCTTCGAATTGTCGCATTCTGTATCTGAGCCCCGGGGCGGCTATCTTCCCTTCGCTGTATACATGTAGCGAACAGATAGCGGGCGCGTCATCTGATCAGCACTTGATTGTATATCTTCTGACTTTGTCGGCTTGTTTAATTTTTGTGCTTTTTTAATAATTTTGTTTTGGATTGTAAAGGTAGCTTGATTTTGAATAGAATGTCGTCCACATAATGTTACAATACAAAACCCTCACGCGCACACTGACGTAGTAATTAGCTGGGAAGTAACTAATTACTCTCTCTCCGCAAGTCGCAGGTTTATCTCTGATTGTCACTTTATAATCGGCGTAATGTCGCAAAGCTCAGAACGGACATTGAAGCAGGAATTTGCGTATGCTCTGTCGCTGTATGCTTTGCTGTTTCCAAATACTGAGGACACAGCTGTGGTTATTCCTACTGCGTCTCTGGAAGCTTCCGCTCCTTCTGCTCAAGATTTGCAAACACCTAGAAGCGAAAAATATCAAGAGCTGCTTAGGCAGTGTATTCAGTCATTTCAGGCCTGTAGGTCAAAGGTCGAACAGCTCTCTTTATTTAGTGATAACGAGATCATTGAAGATGTGGCGACTGAATCAATATTGTTTATGACAATACCCTATTACTTGGCTACACTAAACGACAGAATATTCACAGCAGACCTAGCAGGACGAAAGCCGCTTGCGGTCGAGTCTAAGCAGTTGTACTTGCATTTTTTACAACTGTGTGACGCTTACGGCATCTTGACTAAAGACAATTCAAAGGTCTTTTCTTATATTTCGAAAGCGCCAATTGAGACACCGATTTTTACCGCAGCATTTGCCTCAAATCACAAAAACCCCGCAGATCAACGAGCTGCCAAGATTGCGAAATTCAAACGTGAAAAGGAGGTTGAGAAGCTCGTCAGAGAATTGCGTACCCAGATGCTTTCGAAAGGTGACTCGCAAGAAGAAAATGATGACGATGAAATCGCTCGAGATCTATACCTGAAGCAGCTGGAGCTGTTTGTGGAGAGGTCATTCAATGCCATTCAGGCATTAGATGCTGAACTCGAGATACTGGCGTATGCAAAGACTCGGCCTGCTCCTGTGCCTGAAGCTCCACGTCCCGAGGACGCGGGGACCAGAAAGGAAGATTACTCTGAAAGGGTAGATCTTCTCCCGAGAAGCAAGCAACCTCTTCTTACGCCGGATGGACGCGTCAATAGGCCATTTATGATTGTCAATAAACGAGAGCAATTGAAAAACAATGTTTTCAAGCCTGATTATGTTTTACCGACCATGACTATAGACGAGTATCTGGAAGAAGAACGGAGACAGGGAAATATTATTGAAGGTGGAGGAGCGGCTTCCGAGAAGAAGACAGAACTCGACGAGGACGATGATAAGGTGCAAGACGAAGAAACATACAGGTTACGAAAATGGGATGAGTTCACAGAGGCGAACCCAAGAGGCTCTGGAAATATGAACATGAACAGAGGATAATTGTAATATATGGAATATTGGCATCAGATTAACTAGATTGCATTGCTTTAGCTTGCCATCCAGGTTCAACTCCAGCCATTTCGGTTGGATTGAAACCTTCCCACGTATCCAATACCCTGGTGGCTAGCGTATATAACAGCTTATAGCCTTCGCCATTCAGATGTAGCCCATCTGCTGTCAACTTCCCAATCTGCTGAGACTCATCTGTGAGCGCAGCTTCATTTACTTTTGAGCGGTCGCTGATATTATCATATCCTGCTCTATCCATAATTGCATCAAAAAGATTTATCCTTTTTATCAGTCCCTTATCATTATCAAACTTACAGCTCATAACAGCCTCAGCATATTGCTTGTGCGCCTCTTGTGTCCGATCTGCGCCTTTCGTTCTCATCGACGATAGCCGCATCTTCGACAAACTAACTGGTGCCGGTGTTATAAGCAGTATTCCGGCCTTTGGAAACTTAGACTGAATAGTAGCAACATATTTGCGGATATTCTCCTGAAATTGTCCCACTGGGACATGATGTGGTGTTCCGTCAATGCAGCAGTCGTTTGTTCCAACCCACATTATAAATAGCAGCAAATCATCTGGCGGTCCACGATTCAGCTCTTCCAGTATTCTATCAAATTGGGACTGCATCCATTTTGTGCTGTATCCTGATAGTCCGCGATTAAGCACATCAGCTCGACGCGTGTAGTAATTCGCGAGGCCTGCTGCCAGCGCAAATCCGCGATCCTGGCGCCATGATGTCTCGAACTGTGAATCTCCAAATAGAATGACTTTTTTATAATGACTTATGGCTGGCATTTGTAGACTGAATTGATTCGAGAGTGTCGTCGTTTGACCAAAATACCGAGCGAATATGCTTGAAATATAGTCAGATACCGGTTGCTCCCACCGAAGCCATCCGGCGGAGTTTAAATTGAATGCCATCGCCGCGATTACGATTATCAAAATGCTGAGACTTTTGACCATATTCTATTGAGGCCCATGTTGTAGTCTTTGAGTAACGCACAAAAAAAAGAGTATTGCAAAAAGGGTTATGTAAACTAGTTGAGCAGTCAAGAGGATAGATCAGATAAATGAATATCGTAAGTTTTTCGAATGGTTCTCCTTAACTCGCTCCACGCCGGTATTTCCATCCCTGCTCAACTTTATGAAAGTAGAATCCTGCAATCTACCGAAGTCAAAAAAGAACAAATCATGCTATATTAATTTTCCATTTCACAACCGTAGCAACAATTAGTTATTAAACAAACGTTTTAGACACCTCCGCGACCGCCAACATTTTCAAGGGCTTTTTTAACTCCTTCCGGAACTGTAATCTTAGGCAAATCAAGTTTTCCCTTCTGCTCCGGTTTATCCAAAAATCCAATCTCTATCAGGTATGCCAAGTAAATACCCATTATTTTCTCGTCAACACCAGCGCCCGCTGATCTATCTTCGCCGGTCCAATTATCTCCGTCAAATTTCAGAGCTTCAACGGCATTTCTGTCGTCCAATTCTGGAGCTTTTGTGGAATTTGGTAAATTGTCAAGCACAAAGTGAAGCAAAGGATATAACGCGTTATCGTGCGACCCCTCCACAACATATCGTTCGAGAGCGATGCGCCACGGGATATAATCCACTTTGCTCGTCTTGTAGCCATAAGTCGACAGCGTTCCCAAGAACTCGTTAAATCGCAGACGGGGATGTCCTGTTACGTGTAAAACAGGGAGCTCCGGAAGACCAGCTGAGTAAAAGGCTCCTGAGACTATGACGCGCGCGACATGATCCACTGGTGTCATATTCACAGTATTATAGATATCAGGGGACAGTCCAAGCTGAGTACAGCCCTTGACCATACGAACAATAAAATCATCGGTGTTCGTGACTGTTTAATTTGTGTTAGGATCATTGCAGCTGACTCATAATACATATACTTACTTCCGCTTGTCGACTCGCCAGTGACATATCCAGGGCGGATAATGCAGCCGCGTAATCCTCTACGGCCTGCCTCCCGGACAATATACTCGCCCGCCCACTTACTCTGACCGTATCCGTTACCAAGCCCCGATTTTGAACCCATGAGATCGTCAGCCTCTAGAATACCGTCTCCACCTTTGGAAACAATAGCGTCTGATAATCGGACATAATGCTCTGAATCGACTGCCGAAGTTGAAGACACAAATGCAAAAGATTTGGGCTTGCCTTCAGCAGCCATTTCCATAGCGTATGCAGCTCCAAGAACGTTAGGTCCTCGCAAAATGGAGTAAGGGTAAACCCAATGAACCTGCGCACCGTTGTGAATAATGACATCAACTTCCTCAGTGAGCTTCTTCCATGTGCTTGCGTCAACACCGAGGTTCTTCTTTTCAAGTGTTCCTGTAACGACAGAAACACGAGATGCAAAAGAATCTTCCCAAACGCCATATGCAATAGCACTGCTCTTAAAGCGCTCGAAACCGGCTTCAGGCGTAGCAGCACGGACGTGAACAATCAGCTTGATGTCACCCTTTTTATGAGAGACAAGCAAGTCGCGAGCAAGGTAAGATCCTAAAAACCCCGTGGCTCCAGTCAGGAATACCGTAAGAGTCTTTCCCGGAACGAATGCCTTGTCAAGCGAAGGAAATTTGGCAGGAAGTAAAGTCTTTGCAATTTCCTTAGCGTCCGCGAAATACTCAGAATCTTGCGACGCATCTTTCACAGGCTCACTCGCAGAGTCAGCTTCGGGAACCGCAAGATCTTTACCGCGGATTCGTTCAATTTCAGCCGCAAGCTCGCCAATAGTAGGATGGCTGTATACAAATCCAAGAGGTAAATCAACAACAAACTTTTTTCTAATTTCAAAAATCATACGAGTCGCAAGAATCGAGTGCCCACCTACATCAAAGAAAGAGTCACTGACAGAGAGAGAGGCTGGGCGCTGAGGAAGAGCGTCGAGCCAGACATCGCGAATAGCTGCCTGTGTAGGTGTCAATGTCAACTCCTCTTCCCCATTCTTGGCGCTCTTATTAGAACGTTTGGCCACCGCAGCTAGCTGAACTGTATCAGGGAAGGGCAAAGCTGGCTTATCAACCTTTCCGTTGGGATTCAAAGGCATACGACCTAACGGCACAATCACAGTAGGCACAGCATAGGAAGGCAGTTTGGTCTTGAGGTAGTCGCGAATATCACGAATAAGTCTTCTGTACTTGACTAAGCCTTTAACAATAGGGTCCGATTCCTCCTCCAAGCTCTCGTGACCAGAAAGAATATCATCCAGTGCATCGGTGCTGTGAGGAACGATATATGAAACAAGAGTGGGCTCCTCATCCTTGTCGCGCTTGACAAGAGTAACGTTCTCACGAACCATAGGGTGCTGTGACAAATGTGTGTCAATCTCGCCTAGCTCAATGCGGAAACCGCGAATCTTGACCTGATCATCTGCACGGCCACTGCATTCAACATTTCCGTCCGGAGTGTAGCGTCCTAAGTCGCCGGTTCTGTAGAGACGATCGCGAGGACCAAGCCAGTACTCGCTCCACGGTTCGTCTTTAGCCGTGTTTTTCCAGTAGCCTTCAGGAACAAACCATGATTTGACGAATTTTTCGGCAGTCAGTTCAGGAAGACGGAGATAGCCTTCCGCCAAACCTCCAGCGCGAACGTAAATTTCACCCACCTCACCCACACCACAGGTTTGCTGCCTGTCATTTCTATTGACTACAATAAGTTGGACATCAAGCATTCCCTTTCCAGCAACAATAACATCTTTCTGAGACTGGAGAAATGTAGGATCCTTAGCAATTGAAGCAACTTCAAAGTAAGATACAGCACGTTGAGTCTCAGTAGTTCCATACATGTTGACGATGAACACGTTACGAGCCAAAGCTTGTAAGCGCAGACAATCACGCTTGGTCAAAATATCACCGACGAAAAATGCATGATGGAGTGAAGGAATAGCAGCAGTTGCCTGAGCAGACAAAAGCTGACCCATAGCAGGAGTGAGATGAGTAACTGTGGCACCGTTCTCAGACATCCATTCGGCAAGACGACCAGGGGTGCCAATATCGTCTGCTGTGGGAACTAGAAGATGGGCTCCCAAGAAGAGAGGAGTGAAAATATCACGCTGGATTGGATCGTGCGCAATTCCACTCAGCATGGTGAACCTGTCATTCTCGGAAAGACCAAAAGTCTTTGACATCCAAGGGAAATAGTAAGTCAGCGAAAAGTGACGCCCACGGACACCCTTGGGGATGCCCTCACTTCCAGAAGTAAATGACAACGTTGGTGTGCTGTCGGGTCCAACCACGACGCCAGTCGGCTTGGCTCTGAGTGCACTTTGGTCCGCAAGTATATCCTTTCCGTCAACAAGACCACCGACAAGTGATCCGTCACTCTGGATCTCCAAAGAAGGCACATTTGCAAGTAAATTTAGCTCTGTCTCGATATAGTTAAGAACAGTTTGAGACAACTTTCCTGCCTTTCGCAGTACAATCAGACCCTTAGGTTGGGCGACGGTAAGATAAATATTTTGCCGAGCCGGAGGATAAGCGGGATCAATGACAGAAAATGTAGCACCCGCCTTTAGAACGCCCATGACTGACACAACAAGATCTACACCTCTGAAAGCATACACGGTAACGACGTCTCCTAGGGAAATTCCCTTGGAAATTAGATGATGCGCAAGAATATTTGAGGCCTCATCAATTTGTTGGTACGTAAATGGACGATCTTTGGTGGTTGCGTCAAACGGATTCTTGGTCTCCAAGACACAGAGACGATCAGGGTGCGCTTTCGCATTTGCGGAAAAGATGTCATGAATTGCACCACGGAAGTTGCCCCAGTTCAAATCCTTCGTTGGATCAGGCAGAACAGCACGTTGTTTATCCGTAATTACTGAGATAGTTCCTATTGCTGCCGATGGACTAGCAGAGCCAAGGACAATTATTTGGGATAACTGTTCGGCAATATAGGCTATGCGATCATTTCTGAAGAGCAGAGAGTTGTAATGAAAGTGAAGGTTTGGCTTTGCGGCAGTTTCATCAACGAAGACAGTCATGTCGGTGACAAGACCTTCAATTGGAGCCAGAAGATGTCTGTGCTGTGCGTTGTCGGATCGCAAGAAGGAGAGACGAAACAGAACCGGAGCTTCTGGAGACTTAAACTTCTCCTGGATGTAAGATATCAGATCCGAGAAGGCAACCGATTGCTTAGCGCCCTCGAGTTCAAGCTGCAAAATAGAATGTCAATAAAGAGCTGAAATAATGGTTTGTAGAAATTACCTTGTGAACTGTTTTTAACAGCTCGATGAAGGGCAGCTGTCCAGTGACCGCGGAACGCACGACAAGAGGCTCATTCTTCTCGCTGTTCGCGCCAATGACAATGTCTTCGTCTCCAGTCAGACGAAAGACAAGCACAATGTAAGCTGTGAGAGCAATTGTGTAGGTTGAGAACGATTCGGTGGTGTCTCCGTCGAGTATTGCGAGACGCTGAACGGCTTTGAGCACATCGTCGGACAATTCAGCAACGTGCTTCGACTCAACGACCGTAATTGGCGCCGGACGCACAAAATCCGTGGGCAGAGCCGCAAGGGTCGGACCGCGCAGCACATTGGCCCAGTATTCAAGGCGAGAGTCGTCCATGGGTGCAGATAAATCGAATATCGGGTGGTTGCAAAAGAGTCAGAATTTTACAAACTTTTCTCGAGAACCAAGTTGCGTCACGTGATCCAGATCTAACATAAGACAATGAATCCTGGCTTGTGGCTTGCTTATGGCTGATCGACCCACTTCCTTATCAGGAGTCTCTCTCGTCCAACTCTTCTAGGCGTCGAAGGATATCGGTTTGCAGGAATTCAGCAGTTGGGAGCCAGTTTGAGACTATAGCCGTGCTATCTCCTCCCTGATGTTCAGGTTAAAGCGAGATCGCAATCGCGAGGCGAAGGTACGCCATTATCAATCATCTTTATCCTTTGGGCGTTCACTGACTGCTTCGTCGGTCAATTAGCATACGGCTGCGGGTCTGGACTACTATGCTCAAAATGGTGTCTCTATAAAATCTCTAGAGCTCCTTGAGGCATCGGCACGCGTCGTTAAGGGCTTAACAAGTTTGGGAATAATAGCGACAATAGACCAAGCAAAACTTGTTCTACGCTCACAATACGCCTCAGGAAATGTTGAGAAAGCGATTGAGCTGTTTAGATTTTACGAAGATGCCAGCTCCGGAGTGGTTCTCGACGTCCAAGATGCACTGCCGACAACGGTATCAGCTTCTATAGTCACGACGGGCAGCACTGTGTCGCAGTCGCGCTCCCGGTCTCCCGTGCTTACTGCCGAAATATCACCCACTACCTCCGTCACAGATTCTCCTACGGCTACATTTGGCTCAAGTTCGAACACCTTGATTTTGGTACCCAGTGATCTTCAGCTTTCTTATTCAGGATCTCGCGTCTCGGTTGAAGGCGATGGGAAGGCACCTCTGATGCCAATGAAAGGTGCCGATAATCTGAATAATGTTACGTGCTACATGGATTCTCTTTTGTTTGCCATGTATGCCCGGCTTGATGTATTTGAACCTATCCTCTACAAGCTGCACGATGACCCGCAAGTCAGAAATTTATCCACATTGATTCGTTTGTGGGTTAATTTACTCCGCTCGGGAAAACTGATTACGACCGATATTACTGCGCAATTGCGCAATGCAATCGCAGACTGTGGGTGGCAAGACGCAGGTCTGGATCAACAGCAAGATGCTTCTGAACTTTTTGTTTTCATTACTGAAAAGCTGTCAATGCCGTTGTTGACTCTGAAAATGGACATTGCTCACGGGGGAAAAGAGGTTGCCGATGACGATCATAAATTCATCAATGAACGCGTTTTGCATGTTCCAATTGGTGGTTCACCAGACGATCCTCCGGTAAGATTGGAGGAATGCCTGGAAGAATATTTTTCAAATTCCGTTGTCGTTAGACGAGAAATCGAGCGACGTCGGTCGCTTTCTTTCAGCAGCATCGGCAAGCAGTCAGCGACTGCTGTTGAGTATTCAGAACTATCGGATAGCAGGATACAGAGATCAGGCACTATAGATGCGCGCCCAGAAGTCCTTGCCAGAGCCCGCCTAGGTTCAGATGCGCCAAGTCCTATTAGCCCAATTTCTCGCTTTCGTGAGCTCATTCCAAATTTTGAGGGTTTCTCTCTTGGCGATGATAGTGTGGTCTCTCTTACGTCGGTCTCATCGCAATCTATGATATCTGAGACTGATGTCACATCCGATAAAAGCCAACCAGGGTCCTCTATCCCATCTCCTCGTCCTGCGTCGGTCTCTTCGCAGACTTTATGGGCCCACCGTCCTGCAGGTCGACGCCGCTCAACCATCCGGACAATCAACAATGAGATCTCACTTCCTGCCTGGACGTTTTTGCAACTGTTGCCGTTTTACACAGACTCTACGCCTCAGAGTTCCTCTGCCCTTCATTTCGGTCAGAAACGTCCTGTGCTTCCTATCTGTCTCAAACGATATTCTTGGACACCATCTGGAAAGGCTATCCGCAATGACCGCAAAATCTTAATACCAGAGGTCATTGAGTTTCCTCACTTTGTCGCCGATGATGCTAAAGCGGACCATGAGAAGAGCGACGCTTTGTACGGAAATTTCAGGCTGGTATTAGAAGCGGCCGTATGTCATCGCGGTAAGTCGCTCGATTCTGGCCATTATGTGTCCATTGTAAGAGATTCAATATTTCGTCGTCGTCAAAAGCAAATGCAGCAACAGAGTTTCGATTCAGTGTCGACAGATGATGGTTCCTCTTCTGTCAGCGACGCTCTATCTGGCGATAACTGGCTGCTGTTTGATGATCTTGCTACTCCCAAGGTGAAATCCACCACGTTCTATGAGGCAATGGCGAAAGAAGTACCATATCTATTGTTTTACCGAATGGTACATATCGATGAGCCGATTGAGATTGAATACCTCCGTATGAACGAGAAACTGGAGCCGGTTATTTCGTCGACTTACTCTGCGCCTACCGATTTAAGTTCCAGTGACGAGGGTACAGTGGCAACCGACAACGATGAGATCTCCGCTGAGCCTAGCGAAATTGACGAAACCGCGGGAATAAATGCGCCAAACTCGTCGACCGTTGCGCTTACCATTGGGAACGTGAGTAAATTAAACGAGGCGATGTTTGACAGACACGAAGCACATCCAAAGCATACGAGGTCAGGGTCCGTCATGATAGGTGAACTAAGGCAGAAAGGGTTATCGCGCCGAGACCGTGACAAGAGTATGGCTCGTAAGCAGAGTTATCAGAGTATGCCGGAAAGCTCAACAATCGAGCCAGTTACGGCCAGTCCACCTCATCACCGGCACAGATATAAGGGTCGTCTGCACAGAAAACGAGCAGCGCATCAGTCAGAAGATGATAATTTTGATGAAGACGAGAGGTGTGTTATAGCTTAGTTAGTTAAGACTGGTGTTATTGCAGAGTTAGTTGGCATAGTTGCTGTGGAACATATTTGAAAGCTGCCTATTGGGAGGTTATTTTGAAGAGAAAATCTTCTACTTACAATGTCATTTGCATATGGAGTACGGTTACAAATGCTTTAGAGTCATTTTTTTTTCACGATGTTTTTCTAGCATATTTTATTTTTGTATGAGAATTAATGAGATAATTAGCGTGCATTAAAGTAATCTTCTTGCGCTGAAGCAAAACAATCCTGAATCATGCTAGAATTAAAAAAAAAAACGGCCAGATTTAAAAAAATATCGTCACAGACAAGATTCGAACTTGCGCGGGCAGAACCCAACGCCTACCAACTACTTAAGAAAATAGCAGGGCGTCGCCTTAACCACTCGGCCACTGGGACAAAACTTTGAAAAATCAAAATCACGGTCTACTATAATCCGTAAAAACGTTGTTTTAAACCCTAACCCTAATTGATAAAAACTTGCATTATTTTTACTGTTCCGATTAAAATATAAAAATATATGAAACTTTCTAGATTTTCTGTTAGATTTCTGCTGGATTTTGTATAAATTTGGGCCCGGTCAATGGACATACTTAGCTGTAGTTACGACGCGCCTACGGCGCGTTAAGTGCATCTTTTGCTGCCGCACGCTCGTCTCCTCGCACCTGTCAGCTCTCCTTCGCAATCAATACGGCCATTAAATCGCAATTGGAAGGAAGGCGGATACCAGCTCATAGTTTGAAGGCACTGTTGTTAGCTATTAATTAACGTGCTACTCTGCGTGTCCAATTCTTTCGCTGGTTGAGCGCATAGACAGGTTCGGGACTAAAGGGATATATACGGAGCTTACCTCCTTCTCTATTTCGAATTGATATATAGTAAGTAATTTCCCACTCTATATGTGCGAAGCTTCTGTAAAGTCAATTGTTTAAATGGCTTATCTGATGTTTTGACAGATTTTCGCCGCCACAGAATTCACGACAAAGATGCGTTCTGCTAATCAACTGCAAGGCTTGCAAGACCGCGTGCTGTCGCTTCCCTATCTCACAATAATAGTCGCCGGGACGATGATCAGCCTGTTTTTTATATCCAGCATAGGTCTTTCGAGTCTAACAACGTTCTTTGCGTTAAATCCGTCGTCTGTGTTACATGGAGGCATCCACAGATTACTTACGTATCCGTTTGTTCATCAGAACTTTTTGCATTTGTTTTTTAATGTTTTCGCGTTGGTTCCTGTCTTGTCGTCGTTTGAAGAGGAGACTGGTACGATTGGCACCGCAGGATCTCTTGCTTGTAAGTATTTGTTTGGTTATTGGCATAGTGTGGTGCTAACAATGAAACGCAGTATTCAGCGTTGTTCCCGGCGTCGCTTATGTCGCGCTCAGCTTGATCTTTTCTGGACTGCCGGCCACTCTTGGAGCATCTGGCTGGGTTTTCAGCTTGATGGCTTACTTCTCCCTTAAGGATTATGCGATTCGTCAATCGATTTACCTCAGTCCGCGATTCCAAATTCCTACGTGGTCGACACCGGTTATCACATTATTCGTCCTGTCGATTTTACTTCCCGGTTCATCTTTTCTGGGGCATTTGTTTGGTCTACTATGTGGATACGGTTACGGTCTGGGTTATCTTGACCGGGCCAAGGTACCTCAGCAAATCATTCTCAAAGCAGAAACTACACTTGCGCAATACAACTTGACCAAGGTTCTTCCGCGATTTATTTCAGACGATAGCGCGTCTAAGCACAGGGTTGTGTTCGATGGATCGATGGACGCTGGAGTACCATCTGGAAGCACGAGCCCTGTCCTTGGTGCTGCCGCGTCTCCGTTTACTGGACAAGGTCGTCCGTTGGGGAGTTGAAGGGAGTTGGCCTAGCAGATAAGAGATCACGATATTGAATTTAATAATATATAAAACACCCAATCTATTTTCTGTTTGCAGCAGATCTATATAATCAGCACCACAATCGTACTCAAACTAAAGCTAGTAATTCAGAACCATAGTATAAATCAGATAAACAAAAAATACACAATACAAATACATCGAAAGAAATTACACAAGTTCTTAATGTACACAAAGCTTGCTAGTGTACAATATTTCACAATCGCCTACAAGCCAGATTTAAGTCTCCGGTTCAGCAACTTCGCTGGCGCGCTTTTTGTTGCGCTTCTTCTTTTCCTTTGGAGTAGGTTGCGAAGCAGCAACAGGAGAGGCCGCCGGGGCCGGTTCAGGGACGGCTTGCGAAGATGCCGCCTGCGAGGATGCGGCCGCGTCGGCGATTTCTTTCTTGCTCTTTTTCTTGCGCTTAGTAGGAGAAGAAAGCGGTGCTTCGGCGGGTTCTTCCGGGGCGGCTGCCGGAGTGGGTGGTGCAATCTTGGCGACTACCGGAGAAGAGGCAGGAGCGATCTCTGCAGACTTAGGCAAAGGCAAACCGTTAGCAATAGCATGCTCCTTCTCAGCGTTGTACTGCGCTTTCAAGGCATCGTACTTTTTGATCTGATCAGCGTAAACAGTTTTCCAGGGTTCCTTGTCCGCTTCGCTCATCTTATTCCAACGCTCAGCGACTTCACGAATGATGTCGGTATTGGTAGCGTCAATGCCCTTGCTATTGAATTCCTCGCGAATTACCTTACGAGCTTCATTGGCAAAAGCAAAGTAGACAGTCTGGGGACGACGAGGCGCGTTAGGGTCCTTTTTCTTACGACGCTTGCGGGCACCCTTGTCGTCATCATCCTCCGCATCCTCCGCGTCGGCATCTTCAACCGGAGACTCGGCGCCCTTTTTGCCACGCTTCTTGGAGGGCTCGACAGGAGGTACGGACGAGGACTCCGTAGGCGAAGAAATGGCAGGAATGGAGACGGGCGCGGCAAAGATGGGAGGCGCCCCGGCGATGCCAGCGACCTGGTAGAATTCTAAACAAGCACGGTTTGCGTCTTGGGCAACGATAGAAAGCTGCGTCAGCGCGGAGACAAGCTAGATGAACAGAGTTATTAGTGTGCTATAATGAAAATCATGTCGTCTGCCTTCAGGGACTGAAAACGCGAAACTGGTGGATCTGTGGTTGGCGTAGAGCGTATAAAATGCTTGCCGTCATTCGGTAGTCCACTAACTGGAGGATGGAATTTTTGCGGTTGTTGTTGCGCCACAGTGTGAGCAGCGAGGACATCATGAAAGGCAGTTCTTGGGCGTGCGCCGATGTAAAACGCAAATAATGTAGATTGAATAAGTGATTTGGCACGGATAGCACGATTTTAGGACGAAGGAGGCAGTGGTTGAGAATAGGTGCCTGTTTGATGTTGTGAATACACAGACGCATAGGTAGCCGGTGCATCCACGACCATCCGCAGTTTCGACCACTTCCGCGCTAATTCACACGAAAAGGCAACAACAAAAGCAATTATTAAACATACCGCATCCTTTTTGGCCTTGAGTTCTGCAGACATGGCCAGGTTTTCAGCAGCAGGAATAGATACGGAAGAGACCAGCAGGCAGTTAGTGAGCTGGGATGAGATGAGATTAGTGGCGCGAGCGCGTTCTTAGTTAGCCCGCGGCCCAGCCCAGCCTAACCTTATTCGTGGTTGCTCCATCCAGCGCTGCCAACGCGTCTCACACGCGTCTTTAGTCTTTTATCACCACCACCACCACCACCAACACCACCAACACGACAATCATATTCTACACCATGAGCGACTCTGAATCAGCTTCTTCAGACTCCGACTCTGTCCAGGTCGTCTTCCCACCAAAGCTTGTCGCTCGTGTCCTCACAGAGCATTTTGTCCGGCCTGAAACCAGAGTGTCGGCCGCGGCCGTCGAAACTGCAGCCGAGTACCTCCGGATCTTCACTCGCGAAGCGGTGTGGCGGACAGAAGGTACTCTCAAAGAAGAATCCAATGCGTCTGGCTCCCGTACTAGGATATTAGAAGCCAGCGATTTAGAGAAAGTTGCGGGAACGTTAGTGCTGGATTTCTAACTACTGGTGAAAGCTGTTACTGCTTTTGGAGTTTGGACATGGCGCAATCATCTGAATATGTACAATTTGATGCATTATATACACAAATGCGATAAGCTAAATCTAATAATCTCTTCAAAAAATGCGTTTTTTCTTGGGCAATGCAATCGACCGCAAGTACTCGACATCAACCGTACCGCCATGCTGTACAAACTCCATCAAAAAGTGGTGAAGATCTGATCCACTTTTCGGCGCTGCTTCAAATGTCTGCAAATACTGTGCTACATCCTCAAGATCATCTTTAAATTCTGGCATAGCATATGCAGCCCGAAAAAGTATTGTGCATGAGTTTAGCGTTGGCCGACCAATGACCGCGGTGTCATCGGCTATGTACTCGTAAAACAAATCAAATGCTAGTCGCACCTCCTTCTCGTCAATAAGGCGCTGCATTAAATCATCAAGCATTCTCGTAGTACGCCTCATCTTATACGCTGGCAATATTTTGCGGTAAAGGGTCAGAGCCCGTGCAATTGAGCCTTGACGAATATGACCTTCAAGCAGAACTACTAACGTCTTCCTCATCAGCTTGACTCTCTTTGACTTTTGTACCGACTCGACAAATACATCTGTCATAGTCATATCCTGCGAGATATCAATCAGGCCAACGACTACCGTATGACAAATGTGGCCGGTCAGCTCGATTTTGTTTTCGCGCATCTCGTCTAAGATTGAAAGTAAAGCCTCCGTGCCGCGCTTTTTCGTTTCTTCACTCAGTTCCGATTTTTCTGCAATCAGACCAAACTGCGGTCGCGTCTTCTCATCGACCGGTACAATGTCGAGTACGAGGTCGTGAAAAGTGGCATACAGCAGAATCGAGTAGGTTGTTGAGTCTTTTGCTACCCCATGCTCGTCCATCAAAAGTAATATATTCCGAGCTGACTGAAAATCACGTTTATCTCGGATGTAGTGCGCAAGCATCATATTAAACATTTCCGAGCTGTGCTTGATGTTGGAATCGGCAAGACAGAGATCAAAAAACTCGCGTGCTTTGACAGGCCGGCCCATTCGCAGATACCCTTTGATAAAAATATCAAACAGCACCTGCGATGGCCGCAGTACAATCAGGTTTTCATTGTCAATAACCTTGACCTGACCGTCCACTATCTTCATAAGCATTTCCTCAGCAGCTTTCCTATTGCGAAGCCGAAAGTAGGCGTCGATAAGAATCCAATATGAAGTCGCGCTGACTTTTCGTTGCGCAAGCATTTCTCTAAACGTTTCATGTATAACTGTCATTTCCCTGATCCTCCGTGGTAATTTTGATCCGTCATTTTCAATTGTTATTTTCAGATCCTCATCTGATCTATACTTGCTTTCTGAGGCATTCGAATTATACCACCTCGAGGCCTGCGACCGAACGACCGCGGCCAAATAGGCGTTCCAAAGACTTATTGGAGGATTCTTGAGCATGTGCATAGTTTGCATATCTTTCCAGACCTTTATAGCAGCTTCAGGAGCATCGAGCGATACAAATCGTCGGATAAAGGCGAAGCCAATAGCGGCAGGGTCAACGGCCCAGACGTTGTCCTTTTCCGTGTTTGGAGGATTGGCTTCGTACAGTTTAGTAACCTGGTAGATGTCGCTGGTGACAATCTCTATCATAGTCCGGAAAGAAGGATTGTCCTGGTGCTCGGCGGCAATTTCATTGAGCAAGTTCTCGGGTTCGATAGCAGCCTGCGTCCACTGTCGTAGATTGGATTTTCGGTTGCCCGACCGTCTCTGACGCTGTTGAAGGCTCCCGCCTGAGTCGGCCGAGTGTATTGTTTCGGAATAGGCCATGCTATAGTCGTCATTGGCAGAGTCTGCTAGCATCTGCTTGTCTTTGGCGTGGGGAAGACTGTCGAACTCAACGACAGCAGCGTAGTCCCCGCCAGAGGAAGCAGGTGCTGCAAATGACTTGCACCGTACAAGGCTCCTTGGTGCCGGCCGGCGTAGCAGATGCCTCAGAAGCAGCCTGCGTAGCATTTTGCTGGGCCTGAGTGCTGGACTCTGGATTGCAATATCACGAACCGCATTCGCTGAACTAACTTTCACAATTTTCCGGCTCGCGCTAGTAGAGTTTGCCGGAGTTAAAAGCCCGGCAGGGTAAATCGTGCTCAAGACGAGATGCGATAGTCAAGACCGCTTCTGCTCGCAAAGATACTGATCAGTTGCTAGTTGATAATGGCTGCAGACGGTGGCGAGCGCTGTTTTGTTTTTATCGTCGGCAACGGGCCCTCTGCGCTCGCGTTGTCCTATCTCCTCAGCGGCCACGAGCCCGTCTATACCGGACACCACAGCGACAAGCTTCTTCACAGTCTGCTTCTCCAGACTCCGAATCTTTACGATGCGGTCCTGCACAATCTCTCTCTGCATAGACATATTTTGCGCACACAGACAGCAGCCGCTGCACCGATAAACACGTTCTTGGACTCGCTCGCTGCGCCAGGCATCGACTTTGATCCGGCTGCAAATGAGACGCTGCTCAAATACCAGACTCGGCCGGCAGTTCCTCACCTTGTCGTCGGCTCCTCGTTTCAGCCGGGCGGACAATGGACAGCGAGGGATCCGCCGTCGCAGACGCTCTCTTATGCGCAAATGCTGTCGCTTCCTGGCTATTCTTTTGCCGAATTTATGCTGGAGACACATGGGAAACCTGTCGATGCCTATACCCGACCACCACGCGGCGATGTTGCTGCCTATTATGCTTCTTATCCGTCAAAAGTAGGCATATCAGGTTACATCCGAGGCAACAGCACAGTCTTATCATTGCGGCGCCGAGAAGGCGGATTATTCACTGCTATCATTCAAGATAACGATACAGGACATTTATCGATCGTTACTAGCCGCGCCGTGGTTCTAGCTTCGGGAGTATTTGCACATCTTGTGCCTCCTGATCCTGTTTTGGTCAAAACGATGTCTTGTCAAAGGACAAGCAAAGCCACGAACGAGGATGATCCTGTACTTGTTATCGGTTCCGGGTTCAGTGCAGCCGATGCGATTCTCTCGGTGCCGAAACATAAAAAGATTATACACATTTACAAATGGGATCCCCGGTCACGCCCTTCCCCGCTGAGGGCTTGTAATCGCGAAACGTATCCGGAATATGCTAGCTTATACAGACATATGCGGAGGTCATCGGCGTCTGGAACAGTGGTTTCTATTTCAAAGGGTAGCAGTGGATCAAGGGATGCGGGATTGTGCGGACGTTATGAAGGACTGCCAAACAGCACTGTTATTGATGCGCCTTCTGTAAATACTGTACGTATCCGGTCTTCAATGGGTGGAGTGATTGAACGCAAAGTATCACAGCTGCAGACTTACATTGGCAGAATTGGTGTCATCTCGTACCTCTCATCCAGTTTACGAGACGAGATCGGAATTGGCGGAGACCAGATCTGGGCATCAAAGCACTCTTTCAGATGTCGGATAATCAGTCGACTGGATCGCTGGACTGCAATGAAGGAAAGTGAAAAAGGGCAGCGGATAGAAGAAGCATTTTATGATTTAGATAAGCCGGTGGAAGACGACAACTGTGAGATTATTACGGATTATGCTGCCACACACGGCTTAGAGCTTACAGATGGAGTTTTTGTTATCGGTAGTTTGGTGGGAGATTCATTGGTTAGGTATGCATTGGGCGGATGTGTTACTGTCGCAGGAAATATCATTGAACGGTATGAGACTGCGAGCAGCAGTTAAATATGTTATCGTTAAAGGCGTTTAGGTTCAGATTTTTGCATGAATTTTTGTTCTAGATATTCAAGTGATTAATTCTTCTTCGCTGCTTTTTGACCTTCTTTGAGATCTGAGTGACGTCTCTCATCAACTCTGGCCAGAAAGTCCTGTTTGTGTAGATATCCACCTTGGTTATGCCTCCGTAAGTCATCTGTAATGCCTTCATCATCAACAAATCCCTGCCAGTCCATCTTCGACTTCTCTAATGTATTAAGTTTCTTTGGTTTGCCTCCAGCTGCCATGGCATCCAAAGCGGATGCCCTTTTTCGTTTTGGCGGTCCTCCACGCTTAGCTTTCGGAACTTCAGTTTGGGCAGCATTTTTCTTTTCTTGTTCAAGTGCTTGTTTTCGTAGGTATTCCTGTCCTTCTGCAGAGCTTTTAAGAACTTGTCGTTCGCGTGTGGTGACGTCTTTGGCGAATTCGAACGTGTCGATGATTGTTATCATTTCGTTATCTGTGGCTGTAGGGGTAGACGGTGAAGCACGCATTTGCTCCCATAATGCGTCCGTATCTATTGTTGCTTTTCCTTTCTTAAATTCCTTTTTCCTGTTATTCGATTAGACACTCGCTCATATCAGGAGTAATAGAGAGACTTACGCAACATCTTCCGCGTTCCTCTGTGACCGTGTCAAAATTCGAATGCCTTCGTCGTCATTAGCATTTCCTTCATCTTGGTTCCCTGACTTGTTCTTCGTCTGTTTTTTTCTCTTTTTAGAGCCGACGCCTTCATCACCTTCATCAACTAACGCTTCGTATTCTTCCTCATCTGACGACGACAGTTTCTCTGCTTCGGCTGCTGCATCAGAGTCGAAATCCTCGTCTTCTGATTCATGATATTCTTCCTCCCCCTCTTTGTCGATGATTTTTGGTTCCTCGTCTGCCATCCTTAGAATTTTCCTTAAATTTTAACGGTATGCCTCTGCTCTCAAATTGAACGGATGAATGTGGAAACGTAATGGTTTTGTTTGATTTATGAAGTCTGTTAAGGTTTTGGTAGGTCATCGCAGTCGTGAATGACTCCCAATTTTCCCCGGCTTCAAAAATATTTTGTGTCCCAGCTGAACAATTCCCTCTGCACTGCTACAAGTACAAGAATGACAAAGAGAACAGTGACGATTGGCGTATTAGCTTTACAAGGCGCGTTTGTTGAACACATTAATCATTTGCAAAAGGCGGCAAAGATAGCGAAATCAGGATCACTAGTTGCTGGTGTCCAAATTGTGGCTATTCAAGTTCGTACTATCGACCAACTTGCTTCTGTAGATGCTCTTATTATTCCCGGTAGGTGAACAGCTCTCTGTATTTATTGGACTTGTTTCTAATTGCTTTTTTTCCGGTAGGCGGCGAAAGTACGGCCATAAGTTTAATTGCTGAACGAACTGGATTACTCGAACCCTTACGTGAATTTGTTAGGTACTTTCTACATGTTTTCTCCTACTTTTTTCTCATCAGATAAGTTCTGACAATATTCAAGGATCAAGCGAAAACCGGTCTGGGGTACATGCGCGGGACTGATTCTGTTATCTGATCAGGTACTTACGCCCTTGCTCTATTTGACCACTCTTTCTAATGTGATCCCACTAGGCTTCGAAAGCGTCGAAAGGCGGGCAAAACTTAATTGGAGGACTACATGTTCGATGTCAAAGGAACCATTTCGGCCGACAAACAGAGAGCTTTTCATGTAATCTCGCGCTGCCATTCATTGACCCCAATGATCCCGACGACTACTTCTCAGCCGTATTCATCCGCGCCCCAATTATAGAACGGCTTTTAGAAGACGAAACTAACGGCATTGAAGCACTAAGTATATCAGACTCTGACGTTGTCTTTGCGCCAAAGCTCGAAGCCGATGCAGATGACAAGACACATGTTGAAGTCATCTGCCAATTACCGAGAACCCTAGGATCTGAGGCTGGCGACATTGTTGCTGTTAGACAAGGCCAAATATTTGGAACTAGTTTTCATCCGGAGTTGACGCCTGATGTGAGATTGCATCTATGGTGGATGGAGAAGTGCGTGTTGCACTTTTTACAGAAGTAGAGCCATCTAGAATTGCACATTCATCTTTTTTAATAATTAATAATAATCTACAAGAGCTATAGTATGATTGTTTGCAACTAATAATCTATATATTCTGAGAGATTGACGCGTAATTTCCAATACTGGTAGTATTAACCACAGTAATGCGGTACGATACCCGCTCAAATTGTAAGCCCACGAAGATGAACCAGAATGTTCAGCCAAATCAGACGGAGTTAGCTATAACGGAGGCAATTCGCTAGCTTCAGTCGTATAATTTTGAATAACTGGTGTGGATATCAATCTTTAAACAGGAGTCACTAGAATTTTACTGGAATCACTCGAGCTCAACTACACGTTGCTTAGCTGGCGAACTCAAGGCCGCGTTTGTCGATAAATCATGATAATTCCACGGTCATTTGCGTCTCTACGACCGGCGTTGATACAGCCTTTGACGAGACAATCAGCTTTTGGTTGTTTATTTAAAAGTTCATTTTCGACGCTGAATCGACCAGTGTCAACTCGGCAGCTTATTCGTTCCGCAATACTGAAGAACAGCTCAGTATCATATCCGATTCAGATCAGACGCGGATTTGCATACTACGGCGAACGTAGTCCAGATGACGAAATTATGCAATTTCGAACCACTCCAGAAGTTGCTCAAGCGACAACCGAAGCAACAATAGAATTAGCTAAAGCGGAACCCCGGAATCTGCGAAGCATTTGGAGACTAATTCGGGTTATTGCAGTGTCTGCGGCAATTGTGTTCGCCGCATCGCTCATCATTGCCAGAACTTCCCCGATTGACGATTACTTATCTGCGTTACGGTCTCTTGTCGTTCTCCCACCGGTTCACTGGACTGGTAGCAACATTGCCAAAGTATTGACGGAAATGCCGAAAAATAATTTGGAAGATGATAGCATCACAAAGTTGACCGAGTATATTAATGCGCATGCCACGAATTTTGAGAGAATGGTGTACTTAACCATTTCCAAGATGTTCATTGCATTAAACGCTGTCCAAAAAGAGCACACATCTCCGAAAGAACCAGAAGCAGATATAGATTTCGATCCAGTTATGCATCGACTAAACTTTGCTCTCGGCAGCTCTACGCTGAAAATCATTATTGCCTGCTCATTAATAATGGTTGCGAAACGAGTGGGTCCATTACCTGTGCGCAAGCTCTTGGTCAGGCTGGGATATTTCAGAGCGGATATTTTCACTCTTAATCACGGCAAATTCAATAAACATGCGTCTCGCCTATCTCTTCTGACTAGCGCATTCGCCCATCGAAATGCGACACATTACCGAACCTCAATCATTTTGTTTGCCATTTTTGCAGGCATGACAGAACTTGTCGCTGGTTCTGCAAACACCTGGCAATTGACCATCTTTGGAATAATGACAGCCGCCTCATTTTCCTTGTGTGCCAATACTTTACTTAGACGACCGGCTGCTGCGTTTTGTGGATTGACGGGTGCTACTTGCGCTATGATTGGATTTGTGGCGTCGTATTCTGGATTTGAAGAGTCGCTAGCATTTGGATATAATTACGTCACCGGGTCGCCTTTTATAACAGAGTCGTATGTACTGTGTCAAAATTCCGTTTATGAAAGATTGCTAACGCTGCAGTATAGAGTGAAAAAGCAAAAGGAAGAAGCGGCAATCAAGGAACGACAAATGATTCAAAACATAATCATTAACATTCCTTCTGAGCTACTAGGTCTTGCCAACACCAATTACTGCTTAAATTTCCGTCTTCCCGGATGGGACTACCCGAAAGTTTTACTGCTACTGAATAGACCGGTTGCAGCGCGAAGGGTTTCATCAGCTCAAAGTCCCGGGACAGAAGCGCCTCCTGAAGACGCGCTCATGGCGTCTCTCCTTTTCTTACAAGAGTTCATGACGAGAAGATATCTAATTCTTTCTTCCTTGAAGACTAACAGAAGTGATTTTGACAAGACCGCGATTCCAAACGTGCTCAAAGATGTTCTTATCAACGATCCCAAGGATATTGGCGATGCGGTCCGAAGAGCCAATGATATTATCGATCCACCACCAACGGCCAAAGACAAAGTCAAAACCGCAGTCGCAGACTCTGAACCGCTTTCATTGACTGATGAAGTCGATAAAGAGGTCTCGGTGGAAAAGCCGCCCGAGCCAAAGAAACCGGAGAACTTTACTTTACAGCTAAGGGTAGCTGCTCTTCAAACAAGTTTACCGACTGCCGCAGTAGCGTATCTTGCCGCCGGGCTGGGCTTAGCAGCTACTGGTTCATTATTTTTTATTTCTGCAGCTACTCTTGCTTCTTCAGTGTTTGCAATTGATGCGGCAGCGATATTGGGAGGACTGACAGCTGGCTATTTTAACGGGAATTATCTACGAAACAAACTTGAACAATCACCGGATATTGTTGCAGTTATATCTCCAGAGATGCAATATGTACTTTCCAAACAAGCTCAGCTTGCCGTCAAAAAAGCTGAAAAAGACTTTTAAATCTGATTAGAAGCCGATTCTGTACATCTTGAATAATATTTGTATATAAGAGAATAAACAAAGATGCTAAGAAGTTTGTTTTATTATCATGCTGTTACTAAAGTGCCTCATTCGGGATCAGAATCAGGGCTATCACTATAATCCTCCATCGCGTCTTCAAACGTGCCCGATGCTTCTCCTATTTCAGAATCATCTGCCTCTTCACGATTCTCAGGTAAACCATCAGCTCTCAAAATGCCAGCGAATCGCTGGAACAGCGATCCTACAAACGATTGACCCCTTTCTTGTCTTGAATCCGCTGCTTCTTCATTTTCTGCCTGCGCAAGTTCGTCACCGGTTAATTCGCGAACTGTGGGAGCAATCTCTCGATGTTCTTCAGCTTGTCGTTCAGCGCGGGCTTGAGCTACTGCTTCATTGGCTAGTGCCCATGCGATTTCCTCTTCCTCGGGATCGAATTCCGCGTCATCGTCGTCGTTTTCTTCGTTTTCGTCGCCGCGACGACGTCTGCGCCATTGGATTAAACTGTTCCATAACCCATCTAGGATACCTTGCTGGTCTGCTTCGCCGATTCGGCCACCATCTTCTCCGGGTACGGCGGTTATGGACCCGGTTGTTCGCAGGGCTTGGAACGGGTTACTGGCGTACGGCGATATACTGTCGAGCGGAGGCAGCATATCATCGGACCAGATTTCCTCACCGGCGATGAGATTCCTGGGTAAGATTGCCAGGACGGGTTTGATGTCGACGAGGAGTACATGTCTAGTGAGGTCTCTGCTGATTTCCTTTTGCGAATCAAGAATGTATGCGGGAGGTACTGGTTGCCGCGTCTTGATACCTTCCACAGTTTGCTCTAATAATTTTTTGGTCGCGGGAGCAGACCATAGAGGAAGTGCGCGGGAGATATATAGTTGAGTCATGATTTCCTGGAATGTTGAAGGCGGACCGTTGAATTTCATCAGCTGAGGAGGAACATCCAAGCCTAGCGCGAACGCGAGAGCCGAGAGTGTCCACGGGAAAGAATCGCCTGCTTTAGCAAGGGCAGTTTGCGCTTCTTGTTGATTGCCTTTATGAAAATGTGCCAGCGCTAGTGAGAACCAGATGTTGGGGTAGTCTTTGATACGATCTTTAAACAGGTGTGATGTACTTAGGTCGATGATGAATTGCTCTGCGCCGGCGTGGATTGCGTAAATGTCAATCATAAGCAAGACACAATATGGATCCTCTTCAGCAGAAACTTCAAGTAATAATTTCAAAAACTCAAATGCTGTCCCCCAAGTTCCTTTCCGCTCGAGAATGCGCACATGCCGGTAGATTGAGAGATAAAAGCCGCGATTTTCGTAGTATTTGAAGGGAAGACGGACACGGCCAGAAGAAATATTAAAGAGAGAATGGAAAGCTGAGTTGTAGGCGAATAATGCGCGTTCGATTGTCTCTGCTGCTCTTGTGGCTTCGCCGTGATGCGAGAGAAGTTCGGCGACTTGCAACAATGTAGAGACGTGGAAAACTGATGATAAGACGTTAGAAGTGCTCTGGCAGAGTTCAGAAAGTTAAGCATACGATTTCGTTGCAGTAGGTCAACCAATAATTCCGGATCACCAATTTGCAAGCAAGTATAAAACTGTCTTTGAATCCGCATATAGTCCCTCGAATGGGTAAATTTGAAACTCGTGATGTCACCATCAACTCCGACAACCTCCATTGCAATGCCAAAGGTGTGGTGCAGCCAATTATCACCAGGCTGCACAAGTACATATTTCCTTCCCAAGGCTTTTCTTCCTGCAGTTCCACGGTGAGCGCCACGACGAGCTTCGCGTGCTTCGTCTTGCAGTACGCGACGGCCAAATACCTTGCGCATTTCGCGGCTAGGATCGAGGTTCCTAGTGTTGACTGAAAGTAGACGAGCATCAGCTTGAGCTGCGGCTACTAACGAGTCGTCGGTCGGAGTTGCAGCTGTTGAATGTGATCCGGGTGCTTTGAACTTGAGGTTGAGTTCTGTTAATGCTCGGTCGATTTCGTCCAATCCCGACTGATCTGGTCGAATTCGTTCGGCTTGTACGGCCGCCTGTTTCCTTTTCTTTAGCTTCTTCTTTGATTTCTTCTTCTTTGCTGGATTCGAAGGAAGTTTCTCGATTACTTCCTGCACCTCTGGTTCATCATGTTCTTCATCATCATCGTCATCTTCGCCCAATAAAGCAAATAAGCTCGGTTTAGGCCGCACATCTTCCTCGCTCTCCTCATCCTCATTCTCCTCGCTCTCTTCTGCAAGAGCAGAAAAAGGGGACGCGCTCTTTTCAAATTTCGGTGAAGGCGGCTCCGGAGAATCCTCTATTGAAGGCGACGATAACCGCGCTTCCTGCTGCGCACGCAAAGCACGTCTGACTGCACGCGAACTCATTCTGTGATCTGTTTTTGTCGTATGAGTTAAAGATACAGGAATCTCTACCGAAATCCGTGCATTAGGCAGAAAGGAAGGCAGAGATGAGAAGGGACTTCTATCTGGCAAATGGGCACCAGCCACGTGCGGCGATAAGTGGCTAAGTGTGGCGCGAGGGTGGATTCGTCTACTCCGGTAATCCAGAATACTTTGATATTTATATTTATTGATGAAGAGTAAAAGACCAGAATGATGTTCAGTAAGTAGGAACTACAGAGTTAGTTCGGGCGGTGAGCCGTGTTCTGGCAGTGGTCCGTTGCGGTGTCTTGACGGTCTGTCGCATGCAGCCCGCAGCAAGTAAGTCAATTGTTGACTGAATATCTGGTATCAGCTAAACTGATCGGTTCGTAAAGGTCTGTTTCGGTACTTCGCTAGGCAGGTAGTAAGCGTATGCGGTTTTGGTTGCTAAATAGTTATCTACAGTCGTTGCTGATAGTGCGCTCATGACCATATCAACAGATGAGCACGAAGATGCCCATCGACGGTGTGACTTTGTCAATGTAAATAGCTTTTATAATAGTCGACGGAACGGTTCAGAGCACAAAGATGCCTGCAAAAACATCATACCTCGAAGAGGGATACTCAAAGCAGAGGTGAAGACAGTATATTCATTAACACAGCATCTCGTTTCCATCCCACACGCTGATTAAGCAACTAAACATCCGCCATGTATATCTCTAGTAGCCGACCAGTTTTCTTCTTCCGATAATCTCGCCAAGCGAAAAGAATCCCAGAATCTGCATTCCGTAAGCCGAGTACGCGAGAATCGACTTTCCGTTGAGAGATCTGACAAACGTGATAATCTCCTCGGGAGTCTTGGCCAAGTTGAGGATGTTCTGGTACAGCGAGATGTAAGTGGATCTAAAAGTCTCGATTGAAGGGGGCGACATGGCTTCCTTGAGGTATGCCTGCTTTGCCATTTCGGCGACGACCTTGGACCAGTAGAGCGTAGAATCGACGGTGGCTACAACAGACGTTAGCAACGCAATAGCGCATTACAAAATACCAGCAATTGACGCACTCTTTGCGAAACTGAAGGCGCCGGTGGCCCTGGTCATGAGGTTGTTGATAGTCGAGTTTCTGCGGATTTGCTGGCGCAGCAGCGCTCTGCTGGCGGCGCCGCCGTACAAAGTCCGCAGCGGCGAGGAAATCGTCTGTCTCAGCATTTCTGTGTCGTGAATAAGTGAATTGTCGGGCGCAACAACGAAGGACAGTCGAAGAGAGAGAGAGACGGAGAAGAGGGAGAAAGAGGAAGGGAAGAACCGGGGCAGGATTTTACTCGGGCTGCGGCAGCGAACTGGCCGGTTATGTGCCTTTTCCGGGCCTGCGCCTTCTTTCTGCTATTATTTCAGTGGCTTGCAACATAGTGCAGGCCGAGTTTACTATAACTGCGTTTTTTATATTCTTTTCAGACCGGAAATTGGGCAAGAAAGACGCTGTTCACTACAATTATTTCCCTGGTTTCGAACCGGTCCGAGACTGCTTCACTTGCGTCTTGCTGATTGGTCGCCATCTAGTTTGGTTGCAAAAAGCGGTTGCGGCCGGGTAATCCCACTGGCGCCTGCCGAGTCTGCCGCATCGACCAAAACACTGTGAAAACCCACGACGCGTGCCTTTTTCCTGCTACGCCACCAGACGAGGAAAATGCACATCAGCGCTATTGTCGAGTTTCTGGCGTTTGCAGCAGCAGCAGCAGCCGAGGCGCAGACGCCCGGAATATTCCCGCTGCGGCCGTGGACGCGGACAGCGCCAGATTCGCACACCGAGGTTGTCACGCCGCTGCTCGTCGAGGGCGTCACGATTTCGCCGCGGCCGCCGGCTGTGACGCCGACAATTGCGCTGCCGTGGATCAGCTTGAAGCCGAACGGGGCGCCGGTGACGATCAAGCCCAAGATCAAGAAGGAGGGATACGTCGAGAAGGCGAGTCCGTCGTACGGCACCTGGTTCCCCGAGCAGACCGCCGTCGTCGAGGTCGCCGCGGTCGGAAGCAGTGGCGCAAGCGACGAGGCTGCGGTGGGCGATGTTGCTGCTAACGAGGGTGCGGCGAAGAAGCCGGCTGCGAAAGCTGGCGACAACAGGCAGGTCGTCATGGGCGGACGCTACTTCAAAGGCGAGTTCGAGCGACTGAATCCGGTTATCAGATGTACTCCCGAGCGCTACCTCTTGAACGGAGACTATGCTCCGTTCTGTACGCCGGGTCTCAATACCGAGCTGCTGGGCGGACACTCGTATTTCGTCACCTGGTATCCTCACTACTTCAACTCAAGCAAAGTGCGTCTCAATCTGCTCGACTACGACACGCTATCCGTCGCTGCGCCAGAAAAATTTGGCGTTGCAGAGGAAGAGTCGACGTTGAAGGAATACGCGTTCTTCACCACCGAGTGGCTCGATAACGAGCTTGGCTACTACTTTCTCGAAATTAATCCGTCATGGATGGGCAAGTCGTTTTCAAAGTCGGTATACCTCCATATCGAGACACCAGAAGAAGCTAGCGAAGACCTCGACATTCAACACGTGCCTATCGTCAAATTCCTCAAGGGCCCTAAAGTTATTGCTGCAAGTAAGGCGAGATACGACAGGCAGACCTGGGAAATGATTCTTGCCATACCGCTCTGCATTCTCGCGTTTATACTTTTCTTGGTTGGTTTCCATTTCTGCACGGCGCGGTCTCGAAGGATCGGCAAGATCTCGATCGGCGGGCATAAACATGACCGGAAACGAAATACGCGACGAGGTCGTGGCTCTGGATATGAAAAGTTGGAGGAAGGAGGTGGCGAGTCGGCAGTTACTATTGGCTAAGGACCTGTTATATAAAAGACTGATGAGAAATGAAATTGGAGCATGTGTTATTATATTATGAGTAGAGACATAGAGCGATCAGTAAGAAATAAGTATGTATATATATATGCGACTTTCCGTGTACTCCCCAGCCAGGTAAGCAAATCAACCAGTGTCATAAACCGGTGGAAAAATAAAAATCAAATATTAGCAGTATTCAAGTAAAGTAAAACGCCAGCACTAAGTCCACCAATAACCACGATACCTCTCATGGCTCTCCTTCTCATTCTCGTCAACCATGACGATTTGCTCACGTCAGTTCGCTCGTTGACAAAGATAAGTTCATTCGAGTCAGCCATGACGGCTTTGAGAACCCAAGAGCCATTCAGTTGTTTAACGGTCTCGGGGTTTAGTTTCGACATTGTCGACGCGACGATCGATGGTGAAGGCTGCTTTAAGCCAGAGAAAAACGCAGGCGAGACATGTAAATGAATAGGCTCAGGCGACGCATTAGACACGAGCAGAATCTCTACGTGGTCTTTACCTGCGACTGATACGCGGTCAACGCGAGCATCACTGTGAGCAACTGGATTGATTAGCTGCTGCTCAAGCCTCTTGACTTGGCCTTGTAATGCGTCGAGTTTGGGCGCGTAGCCACCAACAAGCTCGTCAATCGATTCCAGTCGTTGAGCAAGTTCCATATTGATCTGCTTCGAGAAATGCTGTACGTCCTTTTGATTTTCCGAGATTTTAGTCTTGATGTTATACAGCTCTTTATCCAGTTTCAAAGCGAATTTCGACTCTTCAAGATACTCATCAAGCGCCGAACTGCCGTGCTGCCAAATCAGTTCGTTCAACGAGGCTTTAGAGTTCTTTGACGAATCGGCAAAGAGCTGTTGTTCAGCTTTTGTGAAGTTGCCGGCAGCGATTGCGTCATGCAATTCCTCAAATTGCTTCTCTATAGATGCAAACTTATCAGAGAGTGTGAATTCAGATTTTTGAAGTGCTGCGAGGATTCGTCGGTCAGTTCGATCTTGCAATGAGCTTGTCAGATCGTCGAATTTGGACTCCAACAGACGACTGACATGTCCATTTTTGCCTTCTAAGGTCTGCATATCAGACGATAGCTGGTCAATCTGCTTCTGCAGCTTCTCGACTTGAGAATTGAGTGCAGCGACTTCCTCTCGATCGGCATCAGCTTGCTCGCGAAGTCTGGCTACATAGAGCGGGCCTCCGATAGCAGATACTTTGTCAAGGCTGTCGTGGACAATTACGTCGTCCGGCTGGTCGTTAAACGACGGGTACGGCGGTGGCGGAGACGTTTCTTGAGCAACGTCTGCGGGATCATCGTCAACGATGGCATAGGCTGTGCGCTTGAGAGCCGGATCTGGGCTTCCTGTCTTTTGCGTCTGTTGAGGACGGTCCGGCAGAGGTGGAGTCTCTGGTTGAGACGACTCTGGCTTTGCAGCAGGTTTTTCTGATTGCACAGACGGTTCAGGTTTAGTGGGGTTCTTGTTCTTTGGACGACGCGACATGGTGATCAAATCGATCTCATAGTCATCTTCGTCACCGCGACCGATGTCACTGGACTTCTGCTGCTGCTGCTGCTGACGCGAGAATGCCGAAGACGAGTTGCAGCGATGGCCAGCAAGCCACCACTTTCTCCAGGTATATGCCTGCTTGGCCGACAGCTTATTCCAGAGTTCAGAGTACACAGGCTGCGACGACGAGTGCTTTGATCTGGCGACAGCGTCTGTGACGGCACGCAGCTTCAAGAGCAGCCAGTTGTTCCCGGTGAGGTGGCTGTGGGCGTTGACGTAATCGTAGTAGCGCGAGGAGTAGCGCGGATGCCTGCAGGTGCGGTAGATTGAGCGTTTGAACCACATTCTGGTCGTCGGCTGGCGGACTGAGGGATCGATGGCGAGGAGGGGATGGGTGCGCGATGGAGATTGGGAGTTACGTTGGGAGTATTACGTGAGCATTTACGTAACAGTCTGTATTATAGGAATAGAAAATAGAGACGAACAATACAGAGCGGGTGCAGAAACAGGAGACAGAGATTAGACACGGTCAGAATAGACAGGACAGAAAAAGACGTGAGAATCCAAGGCCGTGAGAGTGAAACGATGGCGCCGATATCGGACCGATAGAGACTGCGATAAGCAGCCATCGTCTATATCAACACTATCGTCGGAGTGTTTGCCTTCAGACTTGCAGTAAACACAGGAACAACATCTAATGCGTGTTGCAGTCACCATTCGATGTGTATTTGCACGACGCGTTTGCGCCGCCTGTTCCACGGCAGCTGCAGCGCTATAGCTCGTCCGATGGACCGCCGCGAGGTGCGGAAAGCCTTGCGCGTAAGCCTGTACAGGAATGACGAGGGGTCGGTCTGCTGCAGCTCGTACGGGCCCGCAAACGGCGGTGCGGACTGCGCGTAGGCCGGCGGAGGCAGGTAGGAGTAGTACGGCGGGGGGTATTCGGGATGCGGAAGCTGGCGGGCCTTGCGACGGCGGCCGGCTCTGCGCAGCTGGCGCGGCCGCCTGTTCTTCGTCCGCGCGGGCGGCACCGGGGGCACAAACGCCGGCGCCACGGCCCAGGCAGCGAGCGTATGCATGATCATTGCTGTCGTGGGGTGTTGATGGTGATGAGCACGGTATCGTAGCCGTCGCCGCGCGTAACAGTTATAGGGTTTTATAGGGTTTTGATCTAGTGACGTAATCGCCCTAACCGCCCCGCCCCGGGTCGTCTGACCGATCTCGTGAAGCAGCAACGCCAATGGACCTCAGAGCCAGCATTATCGCGCGGCCCCGACAGACGGCCGTCCAGTTCTCGGTGATCCTCGTCGTCTACAGCGTCCTGGCGCGATATGCGCAGCAAAAGTACAGCGTCGGGTTCGCTCTCCTCGTGCTTGTCGGCGCAATGCTCGCGTTTGTCAGGCCGCTGTTGCGTGCTCAGCTCAGGTCGCTAACTCTTGAGCCAGAATCCTGCGACCGCAAGCTGCTGCTTGACGCGGTCGCCGGTCTGCTTGCGTACCCGGCCGAGATGAAGAATATTGCTGCGCGTCGCCGCATGCTCTTCTCGCGAATGTCGCCCCGGCATCAGCGCATCGTCAACGCAAGCGGCTACACCAAGCGTGTGCGCGAACTCGACAGAGCCGTCACGCAGAACACCGCCCTGGCAAACAGCATCGCGAAGCTGGCCGAGAAGAAGTACGGCGTCACGCGTGCTGAGCTGCTGCTCACTACGCGGCCCGTCGCTCAGTCGCGCGTCGTCGAGCTTCTCAAGCACTTTGTGCGCGACTGGTCCGAAGAAGGCCAGCGTGAGCGCACAGTGCTGCTGCCTCCTATTCTAGACTGCATCCAAGACGAATTCGGCTTGCGTAGCGGCAAGCGCGTGCTGGTGCCCGGTGCCGGCGTCGGAAGACTGGCATACGAGATATCGCTACTCGGTACGTTCTTAGTCTCGCTGTAAAATCGTATTATCCCGTGCTGTGCTTTTCACTACTATCTTATGCATTTCGAGCACAGCACAGCGCATTTAACTAACTACTGTCTTTGTTTATGTGTTAGGCTGCCAGGTTGACGCCAACGAATTGTCGCATCTCATGCACCTGGGAAATCTGTTTATACTCGAGCAGACGGCGAACTCGCACTCAGTGTTCCCATTCATCCACAACCACTCCTACCAAAGATCCGCGGCCGCTCAACTGCGTGAAGTCAGGTTCCCAGACGTGTCACCGCCAGAGGCAGAGTCCGGCTCGGTCAAGGTATCCTACGGCGACTTCCTCGCGCTCAAGACCACGTACGATGCCGTCGTCACGCTCTTCTTCATCGACACGGCCGAGAACGTGCTGACCTACATCGACACAATCCACCGTCTCCTCGCGCCCGGCGGCATCTGGGTGAACTACGGGCCTCTGAAATGGGGCACGGCTCCGCGCGTCGAGTTCACGGCCGACGAGCTCGTGTCGGTCCTGCCCGCCATGGGCTTCGTCGTCGAGCGGCGGTGGACAGGCGAGGCCGAGTACGTCGCCGACAGCGAAAGCATGTGGCATGGCCACTACGGCCTCGAGGGCTGGATCGCCAGGCGAACATGAGCCGTTGCCCGTTCCAGGCGCGTCGGGATGTTTACTTTTTGGCTTTGGGACCGGGGCGCGATGTGATTTAACGCGTCGACGCGGCGCACCCGGGAATGTCCTTTCTTGCGCGCACTTGTCTCTTTCCAGCAGTATTTCAAACTAGTATTGTACAATATATGTTTTTGCCAGCGTCGTCTCTCTATTCCACTGTATTTTACTTGCTCGCCAGCCCCGTAGACCGCCGGCAAACGCGAGACTGACGCGTGCCAGCTGACAAATTGAGTTTGCGCCAACCCTGACCGCGTCGTCGTTGGAGCTCCGCGGCTTTCCTGCCCATCTCCTCGACTGCCGTATAAAAACCCAGTCTGCCCGCCTTCTTCCTCCCGCCCTCCGCTTCCTGCACTGTTTGTGTACTGCCTCCGTCTGCACTTCAAGCATGTTTGTTTACAAAAGAGGTACCGCGCCGCCTGCGCTTCTTCATCGCTGCATCCGCATTGCTAACCCTTCTTTCTAGACGGCCGTAAAGAGCGCGTCGCGTTCGATAAGGTACTTTTATTACATCCTCTGCTTCTGTCGTGCTCATCGCTGAACTGTCTGTGCTAGATCACCGCCCGTGTGTCGCGTCTTTGCTACGGCCTCGACCAGGAACACGTCGACGCCGCCGCCATTACGCAAAAAGTCATCTCCGGCGTGTACCAGGGCGTCACCACTGTCGAGCTCGACAACCTCGTATGTTTCCGCTGAATCCATTCAAATAAGTGATTTCATTTACTAATGCTGCTCAGGCTGCCGAGACCGCAGCATACATGACCACGGCGCACCCCGACTACGCCGTGCTCGCCGCCCGCATCGCCATCTCCAACCTGCACAAGCAGACGCGCAAACAGTTTTCGCAGCTCATCACCGACCTCTACACGTACGTCAACCCCAAGAATGGCAAGCCTTCGCCGATGATTTCGGAGACGACGTATAATGTCGTGATGAAGCATGCCGAAGAGCTCAACTCGGCCATCGTCTACGAGCGCGACTTCCAGTACAACTACTTTGGCTTCAAGACTCTTGAGCGTGCGTATCTCTTGCGCATTGACGGCAAAGTTGCCGAGCGTCCGCAGCATCTTATTATGCGTGTTGCTGTTGGTATTCACGGCGACGATATCGAGAAAGCCATCGAGACCTACAACTTGATGTCGCAGCGCTACTTTACGCACGCCTCGCCGACTCTGTACAATGCCGGAACACCGCAGGCGCAAATGTCTAGCTGTTTCCTTGTTGCTATGAAGGAGGACTCTATCGAGGGCATCTACGACACGCTCAAGACTTGCTCGCTCATCTCCAAGACCGCAGGCGGTATCGGTCTGCATGTGCACAATATCCGCGCCACGGGATCTTACATTGCCGGCACGAACGGCACTTCAAACGGTATCGTGCCCATGTTGCGTGTGTTCAACAACACTGCTCGGTACGTCGACCAAGGTGGCAACAAGCGGCCCGGTGCATTCGCAATCTACCTCGAGCCCTGGCACGCCGATATCTTTGACTTTATTGACTTGCGCAAGAACCACGGCAAAGAAGAGTCGCGCGCTCGTGACCTGTTCTACGCTCTCTGGATTCCTGACTTGTTTATGAAGCGTGTTGAAGAGAACGGCGACTGGGCGCTTTTCTCGCCTTCCGAAGCTCCGGGGCTTGCTGATGTTTGGGGCGAGAAGTTTGAGGCTCTCTACGAGCAATACGAGAAGGAAGGTCGGGCAATGAAGATCGTCAAGGCTCAGAAGCTCTGGTACCATATTCTCGAGGCGCAGACCGAGACTGGTAACCCGTTCATGCTCTACAAGGACGCCGCTAATCGGAAATCGAACCAGCAGAACTTGGGAACAATCAAGTCGTCTAACCTTTGCACTGAGATTATCGAGTACTCGTCGCCGGACGAGGTTGCGGTTTGCAACCTGGCGTCTATTGCGCTGCCGTCGTTTGTCCAGCACGATGCCGATGGCTCGTGGTATGACTTTAACAAGTTGCACAGCATTACCAAGGTCGTTGTGCGCAACCTGAACAAGATTATCGAGGTTAATATGTATCCTGTTCCAGAGTCGCGTACTAGCAATATGCGTCATCGTCCTATTGCCGTCGGTGTTCAAGGTCTGGCTGATGCGTTTATGGCCTTGCGTTTACCGTTTGATTCGCCGGGCGCTAAGCAGCTCAACATCCAGGTCTTTGAGACAATCTACCACGGTGCGGTCGAGGCATCGATCGAGCTTGCGCGCGAGTTGGGCCCGTATGAATCATATGAAGGATCTCCTGCGTCCAAGGGTATATTGCAGTACGACATGTGGGGAGTGACTCCTACGGACCTGTGGGATTGGGATACTGTCAAGGAAGACCTTGCGCGGTATGGACTACGTAACTCTTTACTTGTTGCGCCTATGCCTACTGCGTCTACATCGCAGATCCTTGGATTCAACGAGTGCTTTGAGCCCTATACGTCCAACATCTACTCGCGCCGTGTGCTAGCGGGAGAGTTCCAGATTGTGAACCCATGGATGTTGAAGGATCTGGTCGATATGGGATTGTGGTCTGACAACATGAAGAACCGAATTATTGCCGACAATGGATCGATTCAGAATATTACGAATATTCCGGACGACATCAAGGCGCTGTACAAGACCGTGTGGGAGATTTCGCAAAAGCACATCATCGACATGGCCGCCGACCGCTCTGCGTTCATCGATCAGTCGCAGTCGCTCAACATCCACATCAAGAACCCTACGATGGGCAAGCTTACGTCGATGCACTTTTACGGTTGGAAGAAGGGGTTGAAGACCGGAATGTACTATCTGCGTACGATGGCTGCGTCGGCGCCGATCCAGTTCACGGTCGACCAGGAAGCGCTGCAGACAGTGGATACTAACCGGGCGCGCACGTCGAATGCTGTGCTGCAGCGTAAGGTGTACAAGCAGGCTGTTGGCCGCGCGTCGGACGTCAAGCGCACGCTTTACGACACGCAGTCCGAGGCCGCGGAGAGCACTGCGCCCTTGCAGCTCGTCGAGAAGGTCACCTCTGTTTCGGGCTCCGAGGGCGAGGAGGAGTATGTGGCCAAGAAGAAATCCGCGGCGGCACCCGTTGGCGGCCTTTTAGCGCGCAGGCTCGCTATGGAGGAGGAGAAGAAGCGTAAGGAGGACGAGGCTTTGAGGAAGAAGAAAGCGAGCGAGGAGATGTCGGCGGAGGAAGTCGATATCTACAACGACAAGGCGCTGCAGTGCGCGATTGACAACCCGGAGGCGTGCGAGATGTGCTCCGGCTAGAGGCGTGGCTTGTTTCCAGTGTACTTTTATTGCCTATTTTTTATAATTACTAGTTTGTGTGCTTTTGTTAATGGTGAAATTGAATGCTTTCTAAACTCATGACGCGTCCGCTGTTAATGTTGGGCACGTGACCCGGTGATGAGGCGATGCGATGAGTGCGCCCGCGGTTCGTCGCTGCTCGGCCGGCAAACCAGCGCGTGCACGCTTCTCTGCTTCCAACACCAGCGCGTTCAAGAGCAATATCGAGCAGCGCTGATGTACTCCGGCGACGCTTCTCCACGCCGCGCGCTCTCGCCGCCGGACGTGCCGGTGCTGGCCGTCTCGCCGCCGACTTTCCACGACGAGTACGGCGACGACCCGCAGCAGCTTTCGGCGCACAACAGCGGCCTGGACGGCTTCGGGCAGGACTTTTCGTCGGTGCTGCAGGACTTTGGCACGCCGGGACTGGCGGCGACCGCCGAGCTTGACTTTTTGACGTACGAGCCGCCGCAGCAGCAGCAGCTGTATAGCGACTTTATCGACAGCGGCAGCAGCAGCAGCATCAACAATGCGCCAGATATGAATTTGTTTGGCGGTGTCGAAAACACGGTCGACACCGGCCTTCTTCACGATACGCTGGACTTCCCGGGCAGGATGAGGTCGGCTTCCGTGCACTCTGACTACTCGTCTATATCGGCGGCGCCGTCGCCGTACCTGGCTGCCGTCTCTGCGAATGCGTCGCCGCTGATGCAGACGCTGGGGGACTCTGGACTTGAAGATATGCTGAGGTTTTCGATTTCAGATTCGCCGATTGCGATTCCCGCGACAACATACTCGCCGCATCTGAGCAGCAACTCAAACAGTGCGGCCGACTCGCCGTACATGCTTCCGCAGGTCACTATCGATCCAGCGCCGACGTCTCCTCAGCCGGCGCTTTTGTCGCCCAACAGACGCAGATCGCACTCCGAGTCTAGTGTGCAGCCATCGCAGCAGCAGTTTCTCTCGCCGGCGCATTCGGCTGCGAATGGAGGCCGACGACGCCGAATGAGCGGTGGCCCGGCCACAAAGCCGCGGCGCAGACCCGGCAGCGCGTCGCCGTATTCGGATTTATCAGATTTCGGTGACGAGGAAGACAATGAAGAAGAAGAAGAAGAGGAGGAGGACGACGAGGACGACGACGCGAGCAGTGTTATTTCGGGACGGTCTACGGGTGCGAACTCGACCGCGTCGAATGCGTCGCGGCGGAGTTTTATATTGGAATTAGCAGAGCCTACGAGGCAGGATCGTCGCGCGCCTAGGAATCCGCCGATGTTTGCCTGCACGCTGTGCGACAAGCGGTTCACTCGCGCGTATAATCTACGCTCGCATCTGCGCACGCATACGGACGAGCGACCGTTCGAGTGTTCGGTGTGCGGCAAGGCGTTTGCCAGACAGCACGATCGCAAGAGACACGAGGGTCTCCACTCTGGTGTGCGCCGGTTCGAATGTCGCGGAGAACTGGCGGACGAGAACGCGAAATGGGGATGTGGGCGCAAATTCGCGAGAGCTGATGCGCTGGGCCGGCATTTCAGATCTGAGGCCGGACGCGAGTGTATCCGGCCGCTGATTGAGGAAGAGCAGAGGATGCGGCAGATGCAGCAGCAGCAGCAACAGCAACAGCAAGCGCAACAGCAGCAGCAGCAGCAGCAGCAGCAGATGTTCAGCCAGGAAGCGTTCATGCCCATTGACGATAACTTGCTGACTGTGAACGGGATGAGCCACTGGCTGCCTCAGGCGCTGCTGCAGCAGTACCCTGCGCTATCGAACCTCTCGCTCGAGGGCGAAGGCGTCTCTGGAGGCAGCGGCAGCGAACTGGACAACGACGAGGGCGAGTTTGTATAGTTGTACGATAGACATTAATCCGGCCGTGTAATATTAGTAATTGCTTAGTAACAGATAGCACAAGCGCACAGGCGTTTGGTGCACAAGTGGCGGTATCACCACAGATCGCCCGCGCCGGACGTGCTCTTCCGCACCCCCAAACTCCCCCACCGCCGTCTCTTTATCGCACGATGAAGGCCTCTCTCATTCTCTCGCTCGTCTCGGCGCTCGCCGTCGCCGCCGACCAGACCGTCTTCGACGCCGGCAACAGCGCGTCCGGCAACGTCAACGCCAACAACTTGCTCGGCGGGCTCAAGGGCTCGTCCGCTCTGGGCCGGGCCATGAAGGCGCTCGGTGAGTCCATGACCCAGATCACCCCCGAGACCGCGCAGGTGTGGGCCGAGATGGAGCGCGACTTCCCGGACGCCGTCGACGCGCTCACGTTCATGGCCGAGCCGAAGCCCGCGACGAAGCGTGCTGCCGCGGAGTACGACTTCCACGTCAAGGCCGAGGACCTGCCTGGGCACGCGCTGCGCATCAAGAAGCCCGTCGACCTCGGCGTCGACAGCGTCAAGCAGTACTCGGGATACCTCGACGTCGAGGAGGAAGACAAGCACTTCTTCTACTGGTTCTTCGAGTCGCGCAACGACCCCGCCAACGACCCCGTCATCCTCTGGCTCAACGGCGGCCCCGGATGCTCGTCCATGACCGGTCTCTTCTTCGAGCTCGGCCCGTCGTCGGTCGACAGCCAGGGCAAGCTCGTGTACAACCCCAACGCCTGGAACCAGAACGCGTCCGTCATTTTCCTTGACCAGCCCGTCAACGTCGGGTACTCGTACTCGTCGCAGTCGGTCTCGTCGACCGTCGCCGCCGGCAAGGACGTCTACGCTCTCCTGACGCTCTTCTTCAAGCAGTTCCCCGAGTACGCGAAGCTGCCGTTCCACATCGCCGGTGAATCCTACGCCGGCCACTACATCCCTGTCTTTGCCGCCGAGATTCTGTCTCATAAGGAGCGCAACTTCGACCTGACGTCGGTCATGATCGGAAACGGTCTCACCGACGGTCTCACCCAGTACAAGTACTACGAGCCCATGGCTTGCGGTAAGGGATCGGGTGCCGAGTCCGTGCTGCCCGAGGAAGAGTGCCTCAAGATGGAGGCCTCGTACCCGCGCTGCGCAAACATGATCGACAACTGCTACCAGACCGAGTCCGTGTGGACCTGTGTTCCTGCGTCGATTTACTGCAACAACGCCATGATGGGTCCCTACCAAAAGACCGGCAAGAACGTCTACGATATCCGTACCACCTGCGAGGACACCGAGAACCTCTGCTATCCCCAGATGGGCTGGATTTCCAAGTACCTCAACGACGCTGCCGTCAAGGCTGCCGTCGGTGCCGAAGTCGATCTTTTCGAGTCTTGCAACTTTGATATCAATCGCAACTTCCTGTTCAACGGTGACTGGATGAAGCCTTACCACTACGCCGTCCCCCACATTCTCGCTGCCGGTGTTCCCGTTTTGATTTACGCGGGTGACAAGGACTTTATCTGCAACTGGCTCGGAAACCAGGCGTGGACCAACGCGCTCGAGTGGGATGGCGCCAAGGACTTCCAGTCTGCTCCTACCAAGGACTGGGTTTTGGGCGACAAGACAGTTGGAACTGTTCAGAACTCTGGAAACTTCACCTTCTTGCGTGTCTTTGATGCCGGACACATGACTCCCTTCGACCAGCCTGAGTCTGCTTCCGACATGGTTCTGCAGTGGATCAATGGTAACTTTGGTTATGCCAAATAAGCAGCTCATTTCGTGAGCGCTGCTTAGATTTGGATTTCCTTTTATTCGGTTGGGTTTCTTTTGGTTTTTGGTTGAAGATTTATCCATTATTAGGTTGTTGTTGTTGTTGCTACTCTTATTACTATTATTTTTCTTTTATTTCTTGAGGGGACAGGTTGGCGTATGTGGTTGAGCACAATATTTATATATAAATTCATATAAAACACAAAAAACTCCTAGTATGAATTCAAGAGTATTCTTTCTGAACGAGCTTAGCGATAGTCTGGAGCTGAATATTCGACGTTCCCTCATAAATCGCGCCAATTTTCGCATCCCGGTAATATTTCTCCACCGATTCCTCTCTTGTGAATCCGACTCCGCCCATCCATTCTACAGCCTTTGACGCGGCCCGCTCGGCGACTTGCGAGGCATATAACTTCGCCATGGCGGCCTGCTTGACGAAATCTCCGCCGGCGTCTTTAATAGCGGCGGCGTTGTAGAGAAGTAATCTGGCGGCCTCTATTTCGGTAGCCACTTGGGCGATTTGGAATTGCATGCCTTGGAATTCACCGACGAATTTGCCGAATTGCTTGCGGTCATTGTAGACGTACGACACGGCGCGGTCAAAGGCGCCTTGCGCGATGCCGGTCATTTGCGCGGCGATTCCGATTCTTCCTTCGTTGAGGCATTCGATTGCAATCTTGTAGCCTTTGCCGTATTCGCCGAGGACGTTTTTGGCCGGAACATGGACGTCGTCGAGGGCCAGGACGGCGGTTGATGAGGCCCGGATGCCGAGTTTATGCTCTTTCTTGACCACTTTTATGCCCCATGGCTTCTCGACTACAAAAGCCGTGATGCCCCGATGTCCGTTCTCGGGCTCTGCGTTTGCAAATACGATAAACACCTCGGCTTCGCCGCCGTTGGTGATCCACATTTTCCCGCCATCAAGAACAAAATCTCCGTCAGGAAGCTTGCGGGCGCGAGTCTTGAGCGCAAACGCGTCTGATCCAGCACCGGGCTCGGAGAGCGCAAACGCGCCGAGCTTGGACGTCGCGAGCTGCGGAAGATACGTGTCCTTGATGTACTCGGATCCCCATTTGCGGACGCAGGTGTTGACGAGCGTATTGTGGACGTCGTTGAGCACGCTGACGCTGGCGTCGCATCTCGCGAGTTCTTCGACGACCGCCACGGCGGCCGTGAACGATGCTCCGGCGCCGCCGTACTCTTCTGGCGTCTCGACGGCCATCAGGCCCGTTTCAAACAGCGCGTCCACGAGCGACGGCGGGATCTTCTCTTCCGCGTCCATGCTCGCGATATTCGGCGCCACTAAGTCTGCGTTGAACCGCGAGACGACGCTGCGGAACGCCTCGACTTCGTCCGAGAAGCGCAGGATCGAGCCTGAATGCGTTGACCGGCGCTGCCAGAGCAGTCGCCTGGTTCCCCAGCACTTTCCGGAACGCAGAATGGCTCTGTTCATCGTCGTCGTGTTTACTATCTAAAAGTCGTGGAGAAGCCAACGATTGGCGAAACAGGCTGCTTTTAACTGTTTTCCCCGCAGACTTTCACATGCGGGCGCCGCCCTAACCCGACGACGATTTACCGAGTTTTGTGTGGTTTCTATTTGCTGGAATTTATATAAGAATGTAGGTGAATATAAACAATCTATAGTCTAAAGCATCGCAGGTTCTTTGACCAGCAAATTCTCGCGGATGCGCGCGATGTCTGCGGTTGAGAATCCCAGATATCCAGCCAGATAGCCTTCTGCGCCTCCGTAGCTCGACTCCAACACGTCAATCATCTTCCTCATCGTCTCGTACCTCGAGCCCATCAGTCTCTTCACGATCTTGCTTTTCGCATGGCCTTCCTGCTCTTGGAAGGAGCTTTCGAGACCGCCGATGATGCGCGCGTAGAGTTGTTCGTACTCGTTGCGCAGGCCGTGGGTGGTGAGCTCGTATTCGCGGGCGACGATGTCGGGGTCGACGCCGGCTATCAGGAGGATTAGCATCGCGATGACTCCCGTGCGGTCCTTTCCGGCTGGTTATCAGCGTTAGCGTAATATTCTCCGAGAGAAACTGTAGATGTGTGAACGTACCGGTGCAGTGAATGACAATCGGATCGTCAGGATAATCTCGAATATGCTCAAACACGTACTTGTAAGGTCTCACGCCTTGCTCCAGGAAATCTCTATACACAATAGTATATCCTTCCAAGTCACTGACGTCCAGCGAGCTCAGTTTCATTGCAATCTCCGCCGGCGACATGTCCTCGTCTCTTCCGAGCGGGCAGTGGACGCGCTGCACGCCCGAGATCTCATAGACCCCCATCTTTGCGCATTCGACGGTCGACCTCAGATCAATTGCCTTTCGCAGCCCCAGTTTGCGCGATATCTCAGCTGCGCCGGCCGGTGAAATAGTGGACAGCGTAGCGGCTCTGTAAATGAATCCCTCGCGAACGACCCCGGAAAGATCGCGCGTAGGCCAGCCACCGAGGTCGCGCCAGTTAGGCACCCCCTCGACCTCTTTCCAGCGCTGATGACGCGTTCCAGCCAGAAGTTGGCTGCGCTGGACAAATCGGGCTCGGCAGGCTTCGGGGGTTAGGAATTCGACGATAAGATCAGCCACCTGGGGGTTATAATTCGTACCGCGTTTTCCTGGCTCGGGACTGGTTCCGTAAAAGTTGTGGTCGGCGTCAGGGATGAGGTGGAGAGTGTGTTTCCCAGCTAGGAGGTTTGCGTATTTCGCAGAGTCAGTGACAGAGACAATCGTATCTGATAATCCGTATATAGTCAGAAAATCCGAAGAACAGTTCGCACAGATGCTCATGTCTGGCTTTGACAATGAATAAGTTTCAGCTGCAGGGAACCATTGTCGCTTGATCTCGCGGTATCGAGGCACATTGGCGTAGTATCCATTATCAGCTTCCCAGGACTCGGAGAGCAGCGCCACACGCTGACGGATCTCCATGTTTGTGTACCGGCCCGATACGTTGATCAGATACGGGATGTCGCGATCATACATGGCCGCGTAGGTCAGAGTGGCCACCGCGCCTCTGGAATGCCCTACAAGCGCGCTGACGTGGAGCTTTTGCTGTGTTCGCAGGTACGTGAGCACATCCTTGAGATCCGAGTAATCTTCCTCCAGCACGCGTTTCTCCGGCGTCTCAATCTCAGCGCTCTCGCCGCAATCCCTAAAGTCGAACCTGAAGCAGTAAACACCCAGTTCGTCGGCAACTTTCTTCGCCAGCAGCTTGTGGTAGCAGTAGTCCCTGTGGCCGGCAAAGCCGTGAGCAAGCACGACGACTGACGGCGGATACGATGGTTCGGCTGGGACAGTCAGGGTTCCGACGAGTACCGAGTTCGGCTTCGAGCTCGACGCCGACACGGCGACTTCTACTCTGGTTTCCGACGATTGGATTGTCATTTGTATTAGAAACTATTTAGGAGAAGAGGCCGGGAGAAACCCGCGATATCCGGCCAGCTGAGTCGCGCACGTGCGGCGAACGCAGGCTTTCACTTAAGTACTCATCCGCGGTCCGATGTTCGCGGGTTCCTGTCGATATCAGCCTTCATCTTCGTCCGACGATGATGAACCGCCCGTTGACTTTCCTTCTCAGCAGCCGTCGCTCGACAACGACGCTTTCCTCGTCCTTTGCGCGGTCCGAGAAGCCCCATCTGCTGCCTCCTTCGCGTCTCCCGCTCCGAGCACTCCTCGCCCGTCCTTTGCCTGCCTCGGCTGCCTTTTCATGTACCCGCTCAAATGCACACGAACTAGCCAATGTGTGCCGAACACCCGAGCGCCATCGCCGTCCCTCGTTCGTTTGCGCTGGGTATCGCGCGTATCCCCGGAAGTTTCGGGCTATAGCCGCATATATGTCCGCCACACTCATCTGGCACTCTATGTGCTGCTCGAGAAGCACAAACGCAATCAGATGCGAGTACGGACACACTGGCGTCAACGGACTCAGACTGTCCTGTATCGACCCCAGGTTCTCTCTGATCGCCGTGAACGGCACACCGGACCGTGTGCGGTACGAAGCGCCATTACTGGCGAGACTGGAGGACGTGAAGAGCTGGTCGTCCTTGGCTTCGCTTTCGCAGTAGAGCTCTGAGCTCGTAGACGAAGCAGACATTATCAGACTGTATTTGCTTTCATTGTCTGATACCTGTTCTTCATCGCCGACTTCGGCCTGAGCTGTCGTTTGCTCGTCAAAGGTTGACTTGTCGAAATCATATGGGCTGTCGACAAATGGCACACTGTCGAATCCGCACGACTCTTCGAATTTCACCATATCAAACAGACTCATCGCGTCCTCCCCGAAATACTCTTCCCGACTTTCGGACGCAATGTCGAATATCCCTGCCCAGTCACTGTCAATCCCGTGAAGTGCTTGGATGTGCTCGTTCATGTTCATGACTTTTTTTGATATCGGCTGGATACCGGCCATCTCCCTGCCGCGCAGGCTCTTTATATACACCCTCTCGCCATGACTGTTTCTTCTCCGCTTTCTAATCATTCTATTGTTCTCTTTACATTGTTCATTTATATCACATTGCGTTTTAAAAGGGCCGTCGCCGACTATCAAGTTACTCGTCGCGGGAATGTTCTCTGCCCGTGCGCATACGTTTTGGGATGGTCTTTGTCCTACTTGCCTAACTAAGTAACTCATCAGCTCTATCCAACTATCATTTGTGTTATTATATGACATTCATAAATCCCGGGGGAAGTCTGTTTTCTCCATAGCAAAAAGCGCGCGCTTCTTCTTTCTCTTTTTGTTGCTTTTCTTCCGTTTCCTGTGCTTATTCCTGTTCTGTCTCTCAATCAACGGTGACTTCCCACTAACACGACCTGCTTTTCCCATGCTTCCTCACTGAACGTCCAGTGATACACAGCCTCTCCCGAGGATCCGTTCCTGTCGTCATTCTGCCCCAGCACTTTCTTGAACGATACCGAATGGCTCAGCGTATGTCTGATTCCGCTCTTCCACGAATTTCTCGCAGACATTGCGATATCAAAATAGCGAAATCGCTCAGCAATAATCCTATAGATCTCATCAACGCGCAGCACATGTGCGCGCGCAGGTGGTGCATTCAGCAATGCACACGCGATCAACATGCGATATGCGTAGCGCGGATGGGCAGAGGAATACGAATGCAAGTGCGCAATCTCGCAAAACGGCACGTCATGGTTACAGCGGTACGAGCCGCCGTTGCGGGTCGTGCTTGAGAACGGGCTTGAGGGAGAGGAGAGCGAGGACGCCGAGGTGGCTGATGCCGACGACGAGAGCGAAGACGACGAGAGCTTGCGCTTGGAAAGCGACTGGGGTCTTTTCTTGCGGGGGCTTATGCGGCGAGGACGCTTAGACGCAGCTTTGGCTGATGGCTCGTAGTCTGATTCTTTCTCTTGGTCACTGTTTTGCTGGTGGTCTTTCTTCTCTTCCTCGTCTTGATCCGTGGCAGGAGGCGACGACGGCAAGTCTGCTGTTTTTGCCCCGCTCTGAAAGACGTCGTACTCGTCTTTGCTGGCAACAGAAGACAGCGCAGACTCAGACTCAGCGTCTCGTCCCATACCGGGAAAGCCCGGCATAAGAAGCAGCGCGCCCGAGAAGAACGACGGACGCGTCTCGAAAACAGGCGTCGATGACCGATGAAGCGGTTCAGAAGGAATGAGTTTGTGAAGAAGCATGTCGGCTGGGCTTACTGTCTCTGACAATGTATTTGACATGATAAACAAAAAGATAGCTGATAAGGACGGGGAGAAGAAACAAGGAAGAGAGAGAGGGAGAGGAGAGGTTCTAGCACGCTCGGTTGCGACGCTTGTGCGACGCTGGAGCACTCACTTTGCCACTTTGGATTGTTGTATTTTGCACGAAGAACTAGCGAGTTGGGGGCTATTGTGAATGGTTTATGTGATAGATTGGCTGAAGAAGAGTATTTAGGAGGATTGGCGAGTGACGGAGGCGCAGAACTGGCGTAGTGCCGACTACTGTCTATCTGTGGTATCTGCGTTTGTTTGTGTCTAAATAAAGGCGAAAATGCCCTCATTGGATGCGTCTAAACACAACTATATCTTCTTTTTATCCAATGAATTATCTTAATACTGCTAAATTACAACCGCGTGTGCTCAACGCGTAGTCACGTGAGGGAATAAACACAGGCGGTCGCGTCAACGCGCGCAAATAATCGTTCTCCTCAACAGTCTGCACCATGCCTCTGAGCTTTTCTGTTGTCTGCCTTTTACTTGACTCAATTGACTGTTTAGCGAAGCAATCAATTCCGGCTCGCGCCGTGCGCTGTAAAGTGTACATGCTCTGCCACGCCTGGTGCCAGCAATATCGCGACAATCTCTTTGCAGACAGCACGACCTTACTCTGCGCGCTCTCGTGCTTCTTTCCTGAGCTTCGGTCAGATCGCAAATACGGACTTTCTAAACAGTTTATCTTTACACTGTTTTGCAACGCCGCTGAAATCAAAGGAACCTCTCGAGCTAGACAAGTTCAAGAGCGAGTCGACCGCGGTGAAGAGTTTGCGACGGTGTTTTCTGACGTTTTGGCATCTACAATCTCACAACGACCAAGCGCTCAAGTCGATGTACTCCAAGTTGATCAGTTTTTTGCCAAAATCGCAAGCCGATGTAAATATTCTGCGCCGGCCGTCTATCGGCAACAGAGTTCTCTGACTACATCCTCAGCTTTGGTAGAGATGTTGAGACCGATTTTGGGTGCTTTGCAGCCGGTTGAGATCAAGTGGTTCATCCGAATGCTATGTAAAGATATGCAGCCTGTTGTACTTCCTGGTATGTTTTGTTTCTTATTCAGGTTTTTTTCAGCCTAATGTTGATATAGTTGACGGGTTCTTGCGTGCCGTTCACTTTGCTTTACCGTTGTTGTACTCGTTCTACAACAGTCTCCCAATCGCAACTTCATATCTTCTATCGCCTCCTTTTGACATCCTGCTACAGTCACAGAGTCCTCCGCTCTCAAAGCTACACTGCTATACACGCGCCTGTATAGCCTGGCTCAAACCCATCCTCGGTACACCAATTCGTATCCCCGAATGCGTCAAAGGGCGCTCGTTATCCGTTCCGGCCCGCTTATTCCCCAACACCCTCGTGAGCGTCGAAACAAAATACGACGGCGAGCGTATGCAAATACACATCGAACTAAACCCTCGGCTTAGGATTACTATCTTTTCCAAATCGGGCCGCGATTCAACTCTAGATCGGGTGGGCGTTCACGAGAACTTAATCGCGGCATTGAATACAAGCGAGGCAAATCCGGCTTTTTCAAATTCAATTATATTAGAAGCTGAACTTGTAGTTTACGATACTGAAAAGCGAGGGATAGCGCCTTTTCATAGACTTAGTGATCATGTTCAGCGCGGGGGAACATATATTGGCGCTGCGCATGATAAGCGAGCGAAACTTCGCGAACGGCTTGTTCCTGTGTTCTTCGACGTGCTAGCTATTGATGGGCAAAGCTTACTTATGGAGCCGTATACTGTTCGAAGACAGCGTCTTGTGACTGTCATCAACGAAATCGAAGGCGTGAGCATCATTGCCAAACACGCAATCGTACATCCTTCCCAAGTGGGTGAGATCTTCGACACTGTCGTGGCAGCAGGATGCGAAGGTGTAGTCGTGAAACCGTGCAATGGAACCTATCTCGGAGCATGTATGCGGGAGCAAAGTCACCGCTGGGTTAAGCTGAAAAAAGATTACCTTGCCGGACAAGGCGATACGGCGGATTTCTGCGTGATTGGAGCGGGCATCGATACACAACGCGCTGTCGCTCAGAAGCGTACGTATCCACAATTTGTTTTTAGTCTTTGCTAACGGTTTATATAGTGTCGCCAGGGGTATACAACACTTACTTCATTGGCTGCTTGATGAACAAAGAGCAAGTTTCCAGATTCAAAGCCAGGCCTCGGTTTATCGTCTTGTTCACGGTAAAATACTTACCTGCCTTCGATCAAGATCGCATGCAACAGTTAATTCGGATTTACGCAACCCCGTTTACAGACGTATGAGTCGTTGTACTTTTACTTGTATTTCTTCTAATTCATATTGTAGGCTATGAAATCCTATGATTTGCAATTAACATCATACCTAAAGCCTCGACAACCAGCAATCCTCTTTTCAACTCCGGTAATCGTTGAACTTCTTTCTGCGGGCTTTGATAAACCGGATGGAAATTCATTCTATGTACCTCGATGGCCAAGGGTAGTGAAGATCATCGAGCGAGACCGCGAATGGACTGAATGCCTTGGCTTTGACGAATTACAGCAGATAGCAATTTCATGTGAGCACTATAGCTCTAAATCGAAAGTGCTTGATATCGAACAAGAAGCGTCTATGACGGAGATAAACGCAAAACGAGCAAAGACTCTGACAAGTGTCGAGCTGAAGGCATTGTTATTAGAGCCTGGATCAATTCCAACATCCCCTCGTGAGCACTTCCTTGAAATTCTCGTGCGCAGCACTGTGCTTGCATCACAAATGTTAGTGGAGCGCACTAATGTTCTACAAGCATACTGCTCGGTAGTTAATTCCACCGCCCTCATAACTGGCGGCGATAATTCTGATTTTATCAAATTGTCCTCTGGCAGTATGAATTCATCAATTATACTGCTAGTCGATCCAAGGCGGACGCGAACAACACATTCAGAGATAGACGCTGTAAGAAAGAGGCTTGAAGCAAAGTGGAATCTCGTGATGACTTCGTCACAAACAGTTTTTGGGAAAAGCTCGCGCCAGAAGTATTTCCTGCTTGTTATAGAATGGCGGGTGTTGCAGAGTACAGATCAGGATATTGAAAGATATGTTGTCTGCCTCGATAACTTTGGCCCATAAATAGAATTTGTAAGAGCAATACAGAGCAATTGCAAGTCGGGCGCAAATCAGTTAGTTTCTTCAACAGGCATAAATCTGAAATCAATAAAGCCCTTCCGTCCATCACCTATATCGCACATCGCTTGCACGCTCATAATGCCATCCTCATCAATTCGTAAACTAATCATGCTCGCTAACTTTACAGCTTCGCGTACTCTCTGGAACATCGAATACGGATAACTGTACATAACTTTATCGACACCATCGGCTATCACAAGTGTTTCTATTGCTCGGTAATCAAGCCCTTTCTCTTCTTGACGGGCTTTCCATGAAAAACTACCCAAGTCGCCAATAGCTGTCAATTCAAGCTCGGGCGGGGATTTCCGCGCCGATACCCAGAACCTAGGCTCAGATCCAGGCGTGTCAAGCTCTCTGAATGCGTCTGTTAATGGTCCTGGTTTCATTATAGCGCTAAGATGAAGGGCGTCGGTCGAGAGGACTATGTCTGCGATCTCGTCGTGTTCAGTGGCTGTTGTAAACTCGCATGTCGTTGTCGATGTTCCTTCGTCAAGCCTTTTGAAAAAGTTAGTAGATGTATCCTAGACATTGTAATCGCAAGTGAACTCACAAGAGGATAAACGGGTCGTTTTCTCGGTTATATCGTAACTTGCAGATACTACTTGAGCTAACAAACTGCTGTTTCTCTTCAAAGTGTTCGCTGCCACTCATCGTGTTCCCTGCACTATCAAACTTCTTCTTTAGCGGTATACCGCCAGGTACTTCACTGCCAAATATCTGGAAACACTCGATCAGTGACTCGAGCTGGATTGAGAAGGCTACCAGATCATCTGTTGCTGAAGACAGAGTAGACTGCGTGGGCGCGTGTTGCAGTGGATTGAATATATATGACGAAAAAAACGATTTGTCCAAAAACACATGCGCTATTGCATTCTGGTTAATGAAAGTACACAAGATATATGCAAGCACTGTATCAACTCACCCTGACAAGCTCGTGAGCTCTCAGCAGAGACCGTAATGCCTTCAGCAGCCAGCGAAATCGTTGCTCTGGGCGATACTCTGCCCAGCGAATTCAACATTCTGTAAATAAACGCAACACATGTCGAAACTGCGTCCAGAACCGGTGGCTCAGGCGCAGACACGGCCATTTCTTTGCCTTCTGCGGGCTATTGCAACTTGCTTAGTCTGATTTCCCCGACGCGACGCGATCTGAATAAACTTGATAGCACGTGACCGCTTACATAACGGCTTACTCGGATCTACGCAGCGGGATCAGAGCAAGTCGTCGTGGCACGGGCTCTGGCTGTCACTGCTGAGCATTTTGCCTGGTTCTCCAGTCTATTTCGCCTTATTTCGCTGTATATATTCGAGTTATTCACGATAAACAATGGCTCAGCATATGCAGGTTTCTCGTGAGTTTTTTCCGGTCCCGTCGGCGGAAGAAATCAAGACGCTTTATCCGCCAAACCTCGAGCTTCTTCAAGTCCAGATCCTGTTTCGACACGGTACTTTTCTACTCATTTACTTGGACAATTACCTGAGAACAATCTAAATCTTTTGTGTTTTTGTTTAGGAGAACGAACGCCTGTACGCGCTCGTTTCCAGACATGGGGTTTGAAACCATTCTGGCCGTTCTGCAAAATCGCCGAACGCTTCACACAGACTATCGTGACGTATCCGAATGATGCAGCTTCGCCGTTCGAGTATGTGCGCAGACTCGAGTCCGTCGCCAAAGGGTTGCCGAACAACGTGCCGATTCCAGCGTCTGGGTTTGCATCCGGTGAGCACGATGGCCTGTGTATGCTCGGCGAATTGACAGACATGGGACGATATACGGGATTCAAGCTTGGGGAGAAATTACGAGGTTTATACGTCGATCGGCTGAAATTCTTGCCGCCTATGTTTGTCGACCATTCGGATTTCTACTTTAGATCATCGCACGTCGCAAGATCAAACGAGACCCTACTTTCTCTTTTCCAAGCGCTTTACCCGCCTAACCTCCGCGCTGAGGGCCTCAAGCCCGTCATTTACACGCGTCTTTTCCCTCAAGAGAACGCGTACCCGAATGACGAGAACTGCAAGAGATTATCTGAGCTTGGTTTTATGTTTTCCGAAATCGTGGCGCAAAAATGGAATCCGGCATTATCAGGATATCCCAGTCAAATGCTCAAAGACGTTCTCCCTAACGGCGTCGCCATCGACGGATCTCCTCGCGCCTCGGGCATTTTCGATACTGTTTCTGCGTGCGTTGCTCACAATGTTGCGCTGCCCGAAGGGTTCAAGGATCAGAAAGTCATAGATACACTTAAGGACGCTGTTATCGACGAATGGTACCTTGGCGTCAAATCTTCAAACGAATACCGCAAATTGGCAATCGGTGCACTCGCAGGCGACTTCTTGCACCGTATGAAAATTGCGGTAGCGAAAGATCAAAACTCGTCTTCCTCAATCAAGGATCTTATAAAAGGCAAGTCGGCATCGAAAGAAAACGCAGTCAAATTAGCCCTTTACGGATCACACGATACGACGATCGCGTCGCTTCTTTGTGCGCTTGATGTATATGACGATTCATGGCCTCCATTCACGTCCGACGTCACATTCGAGCTATTCGCCGACAAAAAACCCTCGACACCGGTCCCTGCCGCGTCTTCTAAACGTGACTACTACGTGCGGTTATCGTACAACGACCGAATCCTGCATCTCCCCGCATGCTCGGCCCCCGGTGCGAACTTGAACGGCGACTCTTCATTTTGCACACTTGCTGCGTTTGAAAAAGCGTTTTTACACATCATTCCTGAGAATTGGGAACTTGCGTGTCGTTCGAATCTTGGTAAACCAATTCTCGATGCGCCGGAAATGAATGCGGCGTTTGATCGGATTCCAAAGGCGCACGGCGTGGTTATGCAGAAACAGCAAGCGTAAGTGTGTTTTATCATATATACGTAACAGACAATATGAAAAGAGAAATAGTGTATTTAACAAATCATACAAACTACATTATAACAAAGACAATAATATCGACAAAACTTGCACAAACTCCCTCAATGTAAATACCTAGGCCCAGCATACATATATGTAAATATGTATATAACTAGTAAAAAAACAGCCTTCTTCAAAAATCATGCCCGAAAACAGACGGCATCCGTCTAAATCTCTACAGAAATCATCTAAAGAACGAAGCTCTAGCACTGCCGCCCAATCCTTCCTCGACCGTCTGCGCAGCTCGCGCAAGGCGTCCTCCAGCAGCCTCATTATGCTTCGCAATCTTATCCCGCCATCCACCATACTCGAGGACGATTCCATTCGCACGCTTCAACGCCTCTCTGACGACTAATGCCCATGCGCGGGAAAGCTCGTCGTAAGCAGTGTGTTTGAGGACGTTATTTGATTCAGTGCTCCATTCGGGTAATTTATGTACAAGCGCCGTAACGCCGTCGAGAAACTGCAGACAGTTCCCGACTTGCTGCTCACGCGGCGGTAAATAATGAGGCGTGTAGTCGCTCACAGCGTCGAGGAATTCACTGATTTGCGGACGTACTCTCAAATAAGCATAGTCGCCTGCCGGATCACATTTGTACGGAAACGCAGCAGAGATACGCTCAAAGTACCGAGTCAAAAGTTCAAGGCTACTGTGGACCGTCGGCGCCGGCGCCATATTACTGATTTCGTCAGCAAGATACCGGTGCTTATCAGCGAGTTGGCAGATGATTGCTTTGAGAGCACGGGCATCGAGTGTTTCGAGCTGCCGTGAAAGAGGCAGTGGTCTGCCAATTATTTCTGTGCGCGCACGCTTAGCAAGGGCGGCGTACGGTCTGTGATGAGTGTGCGATGGAGGGATGGAATATTCATGCGTTTGCGAGGTGAAGGCTGGGGAAGTTGCTTCCGGTGAGCTCACCATCTCGTCGTCGGAGTCGTCATCGTGGGTTTTCCTCTTTTGACCTAGATTGGACCGTCAGTAACGAATTTTCTCCTGCTAGGAACGAGGAGTGCTGAGAGAAGGAAAAGGAGGACCGTCGCAGGCCACACAGCGCCAGACGGCGATCATTCGCCTCCATCTTCTCCGATATTCACATGCACATCAAAATAAAAGCAAAAGAGCAAACATACCAGACTTGAAAAGATACTGGCCGGCGGATTCAGGCTGGTTCTCACGGAGTTGAGCGGAGAAAGGGAATGCCACATGCGGACCAGCCAGTGGCAATACTGCACTCATTCTTCAGCCGACACAGGAAACCGATTACTAGGAGACTCTAAATGCAAATGCACAGAAAAATAAAGATTATACAGCTAAGAAGATCCTGTATAAACAGAGCGACTGTGTGTGAAAGAAGTGGCGAGGAAAAAGAAAGCTGCGGCAGCTTGGACGAGGCGGCCGTGGTTGGATCGTCACCAAAAAGTCAAATCGATTCTGGCAACGGTTGTCCTGGCAACGGCCGTGGCATTCTGTTTCCAGAAGTAGGTAAATACTCTATTCTTTACAACTGAATATGGGATGGCATGTCTTGTACAATTAATGTTAAATAACACGATTACTTAATAGTGAGCGTAGACCAACCGCCAATCGTTCTAATCGGAAGAAGCCTTCTCCAATACCTGCACTGCCTACTCCTTGATATACGGAATACCCGTCAGCTTCAACGCACGCTCGCTCAGAACGGGCACATGCAGCGGTGTCTTGCGGATCGACGACTCTGGCTCTACTACACCGCCTCGCTGAGGGTGGTTGTCACTGAACCATTGGACGTCGGGCCAGTGGCTAGTTGCAAACCAGTCTAGAACATAAGTTAGAACATTCTCAGATCATTATGAGTTATTATAAAACCATACTTTCAAAACACATCTTCTTCTTTTTAAGGTCGTCTTGAGTCGCTTCGGATACCGGCAGGTAGCAAGTATACACCGCCATTCTCTGATTCTCAGCCGTCGGTCCACAATTATAATGCGGAGTCCGCGAATCCCATAGAATCAAATCGCCGGGGTCGGCGCAGACTTTGACCCATTCACATCCCTTTCCTTCGAACCATGCGACGTCGTCATCGCTGAGGCTGAAGTACTCGCTGGAAAACACATCGTGGTTGCGAGCGCGGGTGTTGAAGAGCTTGTGGAATTCGTTGCTGAATTTGTGGCCTCCTCTGAGAGCGACGAGACCGCCGTCCTCGGGGCCATTGGGCAGAAGATTAACCAACCTGTTCAAAGTCAACTCACGCGCTTTGCTGACCGCAAACAGAAATCGATACACACCCTTGTAGGCACCTAAATCCTGGCTTGCGAGGATCCTGGTCCTGGTGAGGCCAAGGCGAGTTGGCAGGAACATCTGTACGGCCGGGAAAGGAGACATTGATAGCGTCGAACGAGACCAGCAAATCCTCGGTGCCAAAGACACTCTCAAAGATCCCAACTACACCAGGCTCGGCGCGGATTTTCCAAACAAATTCTTCGTGCGAAATTGCATTGTCGCTCAGAATTCCCTTTTCCGACATGGGCGGCAGCTTGTCTTTGTGAATAGTCGAGGGATCGCGGCGGTCATATCCAAGCTTGCTATAGCATTTTATTAGGATACAAACAGCACACAGAGAGTGAGCGCATACTTACAAAGACTCGAGAAGCTCGTGAATACTGTTAACGTACTCTTCGCAGTGCTCTCTCGAGACAGCGCCTTTGACGATGCAGTATCCGTCCCGCATAAGATCGACAAACCAGTCCTCGAGCACTACGTCGGGCACACCAACCAGCTCACGCATGGTAATAGGCACCATTTCGCCCTCGTGGTTCTGCACATTCTGCGTAACTGTAGTGATACTAGCCATTATGGGTTGGTGTGTCGTTAAGGAATGGCAGAATTGAGGTGTTATCTCAGGTTTATCAGGGCCTTGGGGATATCGGAGCCGCAGAGCCTTGTGGCGTCCTCTGCAGCCGGCCGGCTCGGATCAGCTCAAAGGCCGGAAGATTAAACTCTCATCGTCCGTATTTGCAGATAAGAAAAGAACTAGGTGAATGAAGAAACAGTTGTGCTGGAAGCTGTGCAGAACGCGCGCAAACGAGAACAAGCAAATGCCTTTATCTCTACTCACGGTCGTGCGCAAAGCATTGGCACAGCCGGTGTGTGGGGTAAAGCTCGGGCACTCTTGGTAGTTCGTGGACGCCGTGGCTGCAGAGTGCGCAGTAAGCAATGAGCTGTTGCGTACGGCATTAGGAGCTATCGTTGGCTCTTAATCTTTCAGAATATAGTCAAGAGGCAGCATATTATTATGTAATCTATTATTCATTACTCATAGTGTATTATGTAATTGTAATGCGAGGGTTTGGTGGAGTATAACACCCAGGCGCTCACCAAGTCTCAAGGGCGCAATCCATCTGCAGCTCCCCACGGTTGACCAGCAAAGGAATGGCAGTGCAGTACATCATCTTGCTATCGCGGCAAGGAAAGGTCCGGCTAGCGAAATGGTTTCTGACACTGTCGCTGAAGGAGAAAAGCAAGATTGTGAAAGACGTGTCGACACTTGTGCTTGGACGACGGACAAAGATGTGCAGTTTTCTGGAATATAAAGGTAAGATCATTTAGTTTATAATTACCGGTGTTGATGCTAATCTAGTTATACCGATAGATAGCAAAGTTGTTTATAGACGATATGCGTCGTTGTTCTTCATTGCTGGGATCGACTCTACTGATAACGAGCTGATTACTCTTGAGATTGTGCATCGCTATGTCGAGCAGATGGACCGGTACTATGGGAACGTACGTATTTATTAGTTCTTTTCTTTAATGGCTATAGCAGCGTTAACACCGTTGAGCAGGTCTGCGAACTAGATATCATTTTCAATTTCCAAAAGGCATACTACATCCTCGATGAACTGCTGATTGCCGGCGAAATACAAGAATCGTCGAGACGCGACGTCTTACGTCGGATTTCCCAGCAAGACTCGCTGGAAGAAGCCGAAGGCGACGAGGAGAAATTTAGCAGGTTAGGAATCTAATTGTTTTCTGTTTCGTGCTTTGATGCATATGTACTCTGGCTGTTTGTGTTGTTGGATGTATATTTTCTTGCTTTTACTGTTATAAGTGAATTAGCCACGCACTTGCCTTTATTTAAAGCACAGTTTTCTTCATGGTCTGTCAGAGTACACCTGGCCCGTCTCTTACAAGCACGCAAAGTACTCACACCCGTCTTTACAGATTAATGCCTTACATCGGTCAATTCCCCGGAATGTCAAGCGATGGCGCGACGAGTCTCGGCAGTGCATCGCCGGGCGCGATGTCTAACGGCGGATCCAGCAGTTTTGCGTCTGCAAGGGGACGGTCTGGCGCGAGTCGGATTGGCGGAGGAAGCGGTTCTAGGGATTCGTATTACTAGGCTCGCCATGACCACAATTGAAATGATCTTTTTGTATGAATGATAGTGAGACGACTGTTTCTCATCTTGCAACCAACTGCTGTAGAAATAAATGTAGAGCGTCCGAGTTGTATATCTGTATATAAATAGACAATGGCGGAAAACGCCGCACCCAGTGGCCTCGTCGCTGGTTGCCTTGCCCGGCCTTGCAATCCTCGCGCCTTTTATTTCCCGCAAACTTCGTGAGAAACAAAGCGAAAAGCACGAAAAGCACTGATTGACCGACCAGCAGCTCTGCTCCAAGCATTTGCCAGAGCCAAGTTCTCGACTCCGCCTCCGACATCTCCAAAGCGCGCGTTGTCGTCATGCCGGATTCCATTCCCAGCACGCCCTCGGCCGTCGACACCGTCCGCGCATCTCTCGTCTCGCGGTATTCGTCAGCAGCAAGTCTTCCGACGCTCTCGGCGATGACATCTGTTGACGGTGAGCAGAACTCGATCATGACTACGCTGCGCTCGCTCTACCTCAAGCCACATACCGCGCTGGCGCACACGATCCAGCGCGAAGACGGCACAGTCACCTACGCGCCTGGGTCGCAGCCATATCCGCCCGTTCGGCTGCTAAATCCGATTGAAAAGCAGCGTGTGCTAGTCACGGGTGGCGCCGGGTTCGTGGGCTCGCATCTCGTCGACCGGTTGATGCTGATGGGACATAATGTGATCTGCATTGACAATTTCTTCACCGGATCAAAGAGTAATGTTGCGCATTGGATTGGGCATCCTAATTTCGAGCTGATCAGGCATGATGTTGTTGATCCGATTTTGGTCGAGGTCGATCAGATTTACCATCTGGCGTGTCCGGCCAGTCCGGTGCATTATCAGTCGAATCCAGTCAAGACGCTCAAGACTGGGTTTTTTGGCACATACAACATGCTCGGGTTAGCGAAGCGGGTGAAGGCTCGGTTCTTACTGTCGTCGACGTCGGAAATATACGGTGATCCGGAAGAACATCCGCAGAAGGAGTCTTATTGGGGACACGTCAACTGCATTGGCCCGCGAGCATGCTACGACGAAGGAAAACGCGTAGCTGAAACACTGACATATTCGTATCAGCGACAGGAAGGCGTTGATATTCGCGTGGCGCGAATATTTAACACGTTTGGGCCGAGGATGAATTGGAACGATGGACGAGTTGTTTCGAATTTCATTTTACAGGCGTTGAAGAGTGAGGATTTGTCGGTATATGGAGATGGGCGGTCTACGAGGTCTTTCCAATACGTTCATGATCTTGTTGATGGCTTGCTCAAACTTATGAATTCAGACTGTGACGAGCCGGTGAATATCGGAACTCAAGAAGAATTTACAATCGACGAGTTCGCGCAGATGGTGATTGATCTTGTGGCGGAGGAAACGGGAGCTTGTGGCTCGAAAGTGGTACACATGGATGCTCTGCAAGACGATCCGCAGAAGCGCAAACCAGATACTACAAAGGCTAAAGAGCGATTAGATTGGAAGCCGCAGTGGAAGGTGATTGACGGATTACGCGAGACTGTGAAGTACTTCAAAACACAGCTTGACGCTGAGTTGTGATCTTTGTTTTTTTGTGCAAGAAGTATCTACTTGTAGCCCCCATGAATATACCAGTCAAACAATATGAATAAAAGAAAAAGACAAGCTTAAGCGCGCTTGAGCATGATGGCAGTATTGATAAGTCCACTCTCTTTAAGCGTCATGCCCATGTCCTCAGCTCCGTACCTCTTTGTCGGAAACGTAGTCACAAACACAGTAGTATCCGGTGAGAGTCCAGATACGTCCTGCACGGCATGAGCGACTTCGAACAAGGTTGTTTCGACAGGAAAAGTCTTGACTATGGGCGCCTGCCCTTCGATGCGGATCTGCAGTCGCGATTCGGTATACTCTTTCTTCTGTCTCGATGCCGAACTACTAGCCGGTGCAGCCGCCGGAGCAGCTAAAGTCGGCACAGCAACACCTGCACGAGCGGCCTTCTCGCGCTCGATCTTCTCTTGTCGCGCTTTCTTATCGGCCGCGATCAAGTCCTTGATGCGCTGCTTTGCCAGTACGTCTTCGCGCTGCGCCCGTTTACGCGCCTCGGCTTCCTTCTGGACCTGCAGTTTCTTCTGCTTCTCAATCAGCGCCGCAGACTCTTTATCGGCCTTCTTGCGTAGAGCCTCGTTGTTTTTATTCTCCAATGCGTCGATTTTGGCCTGTGTCGCTTTCCGCTCCAGCGCACGCTGTCGCAGTTCCTCTAGCTTTGCCGCTTTCTGCTCGGGCGTAAGTTCGGGGATCTTTTCGACCGACTCGGCGAAATTCGTGTGGTTTGTTCGCGTAGCGTGATACTCGGCCGTGGCAGGCGTTCTGAATCGCTTGTTGCAGTCCTGGCATACGAGCGATCCGGCGGCGTCAGACATGTCGCCTTTCTCGATAGGCTCGCCGTCCGGGCCGACGGTGACTTCTGCTTCGGGGTCGTCGGCGGTGGGATCACCGGTAGCCTGCACGGCCGCGTCGATGGGGTGCTGGTCGAGCCATTCGACGCAGGACTCGAGGGTCGGGGGCGAGGTGTTGCGGAGGGCCGCCTCGATGCGGGAAACGGGGAAGCCCATTTCGACGAGCTGGCGGTTCGGTCAGCGCACTGGTCTGCTTGCTTATCGCACCCAAACGGGCCAAACATACCTGGTTTCTGACATCCATGGCGGGCGCGGTGGATTCTCTGCTGGGTTGCGGGAGCCACGAGATTGCAGTGGAACCGCGAGAGAAGGTGATGTCCGAGCCGCACTAATGACGTAATCCATCTTGAAGACGCGTGCGCAGTGATTCTGAAGACGCACAATAGGGTTCTGTGCCGTGTGTGCTGGGCTGGCTTCGCAGAGGCTTCTGGCGCACGACGAGCAGTTTACGCACTTAGTCGTCTTCTCGGTGCATTTTCCACCGTCTAACAGAACCAGCGCAGTCTGAAGTCCGCGGAAACATATTCAAGCAATGGAGGTCTTGCCGTCAACTATCGAATTCTCTGGTGCGCGGCGCGTGCTGTTCGCGGCGGAGATCTGGGGGCTAACAATCGTCGTCTAGGTCCGTTCACGCAGTCGATCACACGAACGCTCTCGCTGCACAACAAGACGTCCGAGCCGCTGGCATACAAAGTGAAGACCACCGCGCCGAAGCTGTATGTGCTGCTGGGTGATTTGCGTAGATGCGTGATGGGCGAGGTGCTGGTAGCTGACGGTGATTAGGTATTGTGTGCGTCCGAATGCGTCCCGTGTCAACCCTGGCGAGACGATACAGGTCCAGAGTACGTGTTTTACGGTAGTGGTTTATTCGACTGCGGTGCTGACGGCTTTGTAGTCATCTTGCAGGGCCTCAAGGCCGAGCCGGAGCCGGGTTTCAAATGCAAAGACAAGTTCCTTGTCCAGAGTGTGCCAATTCCCGCCGAGTCGGAAACCGTTAGCATCCATGATCTCGTGAGTTTACATATGCATCGCCTTGCCGGTGCTTTTTTCTCTGACGTTGTGCGTTTAGTGGTCGATGGTAGAACAGACCTCGAAAGACAAAATCTCCGACGCAAAGATCCGCGTTGTGTACAAAACGACAGGAACCTCGGCCGTTGACCCCACGTCACCAGCTACGCCTGTCCCAGCTGCCGCCGTTGGCGCCGCTGCCTTCACCACTCCGTCGACTGCTAACGGTGCTTCTGACGACGCGAAGCCGACTGCAGCTGTAGATGAGAAAATAGCGGATCTAGAGTCGGCGCTGAAGAAAGCTGCTGCGCCGGGAGCAAGGAGTGTTGCCGAACCTACAGCATCGTCGGATACTACTGCCCCGCCGGCGAGTACGGCCGTGCGGACGGGCGGACAGGGAGTTCCTATTCCTGTCGCGATGTTGCTTTGTTTGATTGCGTTTTTACTCGCCTGGTTGTTTTTCTAGTCGTGCATGTTGTCGGCTCTTTCTTTTTTTCTTTTTACTTGATTTGTAAGTGTGGTTGAAGTAGGGGATGAAGATGTTGTGTTTGTATTTGTATATGATATATTTCGATTTTCTTTTATAATGAAATGCTTTTTTTATTTCATTGTATCCACTCGATGCCATCAAGAATCTACCCTTCTTTTTTCAAAACCAACAGCCAAAAGGAAAGAAAAGAAAAACAAAGACGCAGATTCGCAATCTATAACTCCTTTTTCAATAAATACGTGGTCTCACCATCGTCGCCGACATCGTCATTACGAATAATTTTAGCTTGGGCCAGAGATTCTTTCGGTCTCGTGACGGTTTTCCCTTTTTCTCCACCGTTACGTTTGACGCGACACCAGAGACTGATATTCTTGTCAAAGACAAAGTCCCAAATGACGCGAGACCAGCTCTCGTGGAAAGGCAAAGGATCGTAGAATTCGTGGGCGATTTGGGAGAGGATTGGAAGTCTGGTCCAGGGGATGTAAGGGAAGTCGTGGTGTTCGTTGTGTAGACCGACGTTGTAGGTGAAGAGATTGAGGATGCCGTAGTAGGAGTAGGTATCTGGAGGAGTGACGCCGGAGGGGATTTTCTTTGGGTTGAGGATGTACTGCGGATGCATTAGTTGACGAGAGAGGAAGGAGGAGCGGAAGGAAAAAGATACGTACGTGCTCGGCGATGAAGTGGCCAGCTAGGGGATGCCAGCTTCCAGCTAGGAAATCCGACATGATGAAGTATATCAGTGGCATCCACCCGCAAGTCTGGACAATCAGAACGTCGACAGCGAGCTGCACGACCACGTTGAGTAAGTGGATATAGGTGAATGGCAAGGTCATGACAAACATCGGCCGTAAAGCGTAGAAGAGGATCTGGAAGGTCGCAAAGAAAGCTTTGCCGGCAAGGTTGGATAAGACGATGGCCTCGAGTTTGGTCGGCAAGTCGGCGTCTAAATCGGCGTCGCCGAGATGCTTGTGGTGGATCAGGTGGTACGGTCTGAAGCTCGCGCTGTAGGGGATGCCGATGGGCAAGTTGGCAAAGATGGCAAACAGCCGGTTATGCAGCGGTTTCTTGAAGCCGAGGTTATGGCTCAGTTCGTGGATGCAGAGGAAGACGTTTTGGTTTGCGGTCGCGCCGACCACGTAGGCGATGATCCAGAACCTGGCGCTCGACAAGGAGGAGTCGCGCAGATAGTACGCGGCCGCGAACTGGAGAGCGACGACGCAGGTGATGATGTATTTGGTCAAGGGCTCGATGCCGCAGAGCTTGGTGACCTCGGGGTGAGCTTTCATGATTTGCATGCGTCGGGTGCGGTGCGGTTCTTCCTGGTACGTCCAGTAGAAGTCGTCGACGTGCTTTGCGAGCGCAAGCTCTTCATCTCTCGAGAGGGTTTTGGTCGCAATTGCCGCCGCGAGGGTGTCGTCGAGCGACGATATCGAGGACGACGACGACGACGGGGAGAGTTCTGGGGAAGACGAAGACGGCGAGGAGGCGCAGGACGACGGCTCCGGCTTGACGGGCAGATAGAAGCGCCGGGATTTGTACGGCGCAGGTGTCTGCATGGCGAGCAGGAGATTGCTGAGGATCCCGAGGCGGATACAGCGGTTTAGGAGAAGGAAGACGCAGAGAACAATGGAATGGTTAAAATCGCGGTGGATAAGATACAATGTTCGCGGCCCCTTGGGCAGTAAACACGTGCTGCCGGCGCCGCGAGTCCACCGCTGCAGCCTGCCTGCCGGCCTGCCTGCCTGCCGGCCTGCTACGTCAGCGCACGCGCAGCTGCTTCTGTTTCTCCTCTGCACTGCTCTGATGATGGGGATGTATTTTGTACAAACATATATTACACATGTCTGACTAAGCGGAACCCCGGCTGAACCGGGTCCGCAGCTGCGAACAAGGTTTATCGGCGTCGCACCGCGCTAGTCCCGACGGGGCAGGCTCAACACCCGCACGGACGCTGTCGCGGGCAGATTGGCTGGCCTTTTCTCGGCCGCAGCGCTCTTCCTCTTTCTTCCTCACCGCCTCTGCTTCCTCAAGACCATCGTGAGTGTGCGCCCTGTTGCTGCGGGCCGCGCCGGTGCTGCAATGCGCTGCTGCTGCTGCTGCTGCTGCTTCTGCTGCTGCTAGTTCGCGGCAGTGCCCGGCTGCTGCTCGGCCCCTTTCCTGCTTCTGCTGACCACTTATCTTCAGTTCACAATGCTCGGAAAACTCTTTGTCGCCGCTCTTGCTCTCGCTGCTGCCGCCAACGGTACGTTCGCTTCTCTGTGTTTACAGCAGGATCTCTGCCGTGTTCCGTCGCGCGTGCTGCGTCCGCAAGGCTTTGTCGTGCGGGCTGCCGGGCCCGCTGCATTCTCGCATTCCGTGCTAACTCCATTCCAGGCCAGTCCGGCTCCGCCTCTGCGTCGGCCACCTCCACCTCCACCGCCTCGGTCTGCCAGCAGAGCGAGGTCACCGCGACCGCGCAGGCCGACCTCGACGCGCTCTCGGGCTGCTCGACCTTCGCCGGCAACATCATCCTCGCCGAGACGCTCAGCTCGGCTGCCATCAACGGCATCCAGGAGATTGGCGGCAGTCTCACGTGCAAGAACAACACCCAGATCGGCTCCATCACGGCCGGCTCGTTGGCCTCCATCGGCGGCGCGTTCAACCTCAACGGCCTCACCGTCTTGAGCACGCTCTCGTTCCCGCTCTTGACCTCCATCGGCTCAATCAACTGGGTCACTCTTCCCGCCGTCGACTCGCTCCAGTTCACCACCGGTGTCACCGACTGCGACGACATCTACATCTCCGACACCGACCTCTCGTCCCTGACCGGAATCACCCTCGAGACCGTCAACACGCTCTCGATCAACAACAACCTCAACCTGAACCAGATCTCGATGCCAATTACCTCGGTCTCTGACCAGGTCGATGTCTCCTACAACGGAGAGTGCGACATCTCGTTTCCCGACCTCATCTGGGCCAACAACCTGACCTTCCAGGACGTGCAGTCGATCTCGACCCCCAAGCTCTCGACCGTCAACGCTTCCTACATCTTGATCTCCAACAACTTTGAGAAGATCTCGGCGCCCAACCTCACCTCGGTCGGCGGTCTGTCGCTGATCGAGAACGAGAACCTCGAGTCGGTCTCGTTCCCCAAGCTTACCACCATTGGCTCTGCCGGTCTCGAGATCACAAACAACACCGAGCTCGAGTCTTTCTCGTTTCCCAAGGTCACCCAGGTCGCTGGCGCCATCGTTCTCAAGGGATCGTTTGACAATGCGACCTTCCCCGCGCTCACCCTTGTGCGCGGTGCCGTCACCATCCAGTCCGATGAGGACTTTGACTGCGACGACTTCAACAAGATGAACGAGCAACACGACATCCGCGGAAACGACTATGTCTGCTCTGCTGCTTCGACCTCGTCCTCGTCCACTCTCTCTGCCTCTGCCACCGGGTCTGCCTCCATGGGTGTCTCGTCTTCCGCTGCCTCGTCGTCTGCTGCCGCGACCTCTGCTGCCTCGACCTCGTCGACCGCGGGTGCGGCGATGTACGTTCCCAACACCTCCGGTGCCGCATTCGGCGGTATCATTGCCGCAATCTTCTTTGGCATCTTTTAAATGGTGCAGTGTGCTGCTGAAAAAGGGACTGAAACGATATCGGATTGGACTGAACACTGGTGTACTTTTGTTTTTTTAATGATACTTTTATATATTTATTTTTAATTCTGAGCGAGTTCAGGAGGGGAGACTGTCCTTCTTTTTTTATTATTATTTTGGAACATCAGTGTTTAGACAGATTTGCTAAAAGAGAAGCGATTATATTTCTTTTACCGAGAGATTGTATGTAATTGCATTAACTGAAATGTATATTTAATCTTTGAACAGCCTAGTAGACCGACCGAGCCAGCTTGATAAGGGAAATAGTTAGTGGGCAGATTGTGGCTTGCATGAATCTGACGAGACGCAGCAAATTCCAGACAAATGCTGAAAGCGGCAGGAAGACTGTGAAATGGCAAGGATTGTTTGTTTGTTTATTGAAGGAATGAATGAATGAATGAATACGGGATAATGATAAGAGCAGAAGCCCGTATTGAGGAATTATTAAAGTAATAGAGTTAGTCCTGGTTGCCATGGCAACAGAGCAGATCAGCGGTGCCTGCTATGTTGAGATTAGAGGACTGTTATGTTATAACACCGAGCAATTGTCGAGTCGTTTATAATTGCATTATTTGAGTATATATAAGCAGTCGCATGCGCAACGGACAAAGAAAGTGCTTACGCAGTGGACCCTTTCGCATTTTAGATTTAAGTGGAGCCCGAGCGGGAGAAAAATAAAAAAAACGGGTGATTAGACCCGGGTTGGGCAGAATACGAATATCAGTACTTTGCATCGACTAAGGAGTTAATATAATGAATTATTTGGCGGTTTTATATACACAGCAAAGCAATTGAGTTGAACGGGCGCGGGAAAATGCCGGTGTTTGCGTAGTTTTTGCACCGCCTTGGTGAAAAGGAGGGAGCGATTAAACATTCCCGCACGCTTCGAAATAGACTTCCAACCCGGGAACAAAGATAATAATAGAAACTAATGGAACTGGTTTGATGCATTTGGCTCTTATAGTTTGTGAATGAATGTGAGTTGACAGGTTTGCGGCAGATTGCAGGGTAAGTTAATCTTACTGCTTATGGATATATCGTCAACCTTAATAATCATAACTATGTGTATGTTATAGTAAAAGCATTGGTCGTTCGTTTGCTGCTCATAGGTTTTTGTTACTTTATCTACCCAACTCTTGCTGCAGGTTACTTAAGAAATGAATAACTATTCTGTAATTGGTTATGTAATAGCGCGATGAGCTGTGCGGCGGATTTACCTCTGTGTCATTTTTAATTCACGTGAATAAGATTACATAATTACTGCTAGGAATTAAACAGTATGTTTTTATACGTGAAATCCTTATTGAGTGAGGACAGTAATTGATGCTGGCGGCGTCAATAGACATTAGGTGTTTTTTATGTTTATTGTAATACAATGAACTAAACTGTAAGAATAAATGCTGCTGGTATATGAAGACCTGTTCTGATTTACTTGATTACTGCTTCGACGTAACAGAAGAACTTGAACAACAGAGAGTTAGAACTATGAAGTATACAGAAATAATGATGATTACTGAATAAATCATGCTTCTAATATCAATGATTGCCGCCAGAAATCATATATTTTTCATACTCTTCAAATACATATTGCAATTTTATACAAAAATCCCCATTCCTTGGCATTCGAATTGAATTATAACTAATCAATTCACCAAAGAATAACCAGATAATGTACAAGTACGTGTCTGAAAAATAATCCAGCCGACTCGATCTGATATCTATTGACTTACTCATCCGGCGATCTCCGAGTATTCTTCGTCGTCACAACAATTCAGTCATCATTCGCCATTGCATACTCTACCTAAATAATTCGGCAATCTCTACTATTTCATCCATCGCATCGGCACAGTTCTAAAATAACGAAGAGAGTAAACGCAACGAAGAAGCAGTCGCTACTTTCTTATCTCTCGAGTCAAATCAGAAAGCTAAACTTTAATCAAGTTATCGTTCTCGTTCTCTCGCGATTTTCCATTGCAAATCCCCATCAATCTCAGCTAAATTCGACTATTCAAGCATGGCAACTGCTCGCGAACGCCGCAATTCTCTCGTCGATCAGGAGACCGCTCGGTTGTTAGGCGACTTTGACGAGCGCGATGACGAAGTCCTTGTCGGCGACTCGGAGTCTGCTGCTGTGGTGTCGGACGACGTCGAAGCTGCTGTCGCTGAGCAAGAAATCAACGAGCTGAGTACGCGAGCATTGGTCACTTTGTTCTGCTCGTTATATATTGGTGTTTTTCTGTGTGCTCTTGACGGAACTGTTATTGTTACGTTGCTTTCGCATATTGCGTCGGAATTCAATGAGTTTAGATTGGTTTCATGGATTGCGACGTCTTATTTAATTGGCGTGGCTGCCTTTCAACCGTTATACGGCAAAATTTCAGATATTTACGGACGCAAAGCGCTCTTGATCTTTAGCAACGTATGTGCCTTTTTCCTTTTTTTTTGTACCTGATGAATGAGTTTGTGACTAACGTAGACCAGTGCGCGTTCGCCATCGGCTGTATTCTCTGCGGCCTTGCTCCTTCGCTATGGTTTCTAGTCTTTGCGCGTGTCGTCGCCGGTATTGGCGGCGGTGGTCTTAATTCGCTTTCGGTAATCACATTATCTGACCTCGTCCCCTTGCGTCAGCGAAGTTTACTGCACGGCATTGGTTCAGTCTTGTACAACTCGGGCGCTGCTGTCGGTGGAGTCTTCGGTGGACTTATTACTGATGCCGTCGGTTGGCGATGGGCGTTTTTCATTCAGGTTCCGTTTGTTGTAGTGTCTGCGATTACAATTCAGTTGAATCTCAAAGGAAAACCTGCTGCCGAAATGGAATCAGGCCGGCTTAAACGGATTGATTTCTTGGGATCGTTCACATTAGTTACCGCGCTTACGTTGTTTTTACTGGGAATGTCTGTTGGAGGAAATTATCTTCCTTGGAGAAGCTGGATTATTTTCCTTTTATTCACGGCCTCGTTTGCGTTTGTTGCCATATTTGTTCATGTCGAGCTTAAAGTTGCTGCCGAGCCAATCATCCCGATCCAACTGCTCAAAGACCGAACGATTCTAGGCTCTGCGATTGCAAATTCCTTGATTTTCATGATCAGTTACTCGCATTTGTTTTATGTTCCGATTTATTTGATTGCCGTTCGTAATGTCTCGGCCACGGCTGCCGGAACTAATATTATCTCGAACTTCATCGGAACCGGAATCGGCGCTATCTGCACGGGATCATACATGCGCGCGTCAGGCAAGTATTATCGAGCAATGATATTAAACGCGGCAATCCTCTTTGTCGGTTGTATTCTCGTCAGCACCTATAACGACCACACCAGCACATTCACGCAAGTCTTGTTTTTACTTATCCCTGGTATCGGATTCGGTTCTCTGTTGACCTCGACCCTCATCGCTCTGATTGCGTCCGTACCGCACGAGTTTCAAGCCGTCACCACCTCAATCCAATACGGTTTCCGCGCAATCGGCTCGACAGTCGGCGTCGCCGTTGCTTCTGCGATTTTTCAAAACGTTCTCTCTGGCGAATTAATTGCCAAAATCACGGGCCCCGGGGCGGCAGAGATTATTTCCCGAGTGCTGGATTCGGTCGAGGAGGTGGAGAATTTGCCGGACGAATACAAAGGTATTGCTATACGAGCGTATTCTGTGGCTTGTCATTGGGTTTTTTATTTTGCTGTGATTTTGGGATTCTTTAATATTCTCGCCTGTTCGATTATGAAGGAACATACTCTTCATACGACTATCCAACGCCGTTAAACAGGCGCGGTTTTCTTTCTTTTTTTTTGTATATTTTTTTTTCCATTTATTCTGTTATAGAGATTGTATGTAGATAAAACAGCGGATTAGCAAATAAAACCTGTGGTGCATGACAGAAGTTAAATACGCAGCTTATCAATCATCTGGAATTCAATTTGCGCTTTATCGGCATATCGACTTAATCAGCAACCACTCCTCGATAGCTGCCTATTTATTCAACTACGGCCGCCTATTTTCTTGTAGACAACTACCGCAATTGCATTTACCTTCGTCATCAGCTTGATAATTTGAAACGAAAAGAATGACGAAACCGACGGATCTTACTTTATACACTGCTGCTGTTCCAAATGGAATTAAAGTCTCTACAGCGCTGGAGTACCTCGAAGTACGGTCTTCTTGTTCGGTCGCCATTTATAGACAACAAGCAACTAAACTAATGATGATAGATTCCCTACAAGCTGCATGCAATTGATATCAGCACGCTCGAGCAAAAGAAGCCATGGTACACGGAAATCAATCCGAACGGCCGCGTACCTGCGATCGTTGACGTCGTCGACGGGAAGAAGACGAGCGTGATGGAGTCCGGCGCCGTGCTGCTTTACATTACGGATAAATACGATGAGGAGAACAAGCTTAGTTTCCCGCATGGTTCGCCAGAGTACTATGAGATGCTCGAATGGTTGTTTTGGCAAGTTGGCGGCCTGGGACCTATGCAGGTATATATTTCCCCCTTTACCAGATGTATAAACGCTAGGAAGCTGAACAATAGACAGGGCCAAGCGTCGCATTTCGTGCATTATTGTACATCAGATAATCCCGAGGTCAAGGCGTACGGCGTCAATCGCTATCTGGCAGAGACTCGTCGTCTGATGTCGATTCTCGAGACCAGACTCGGCAAACAAGCCGCCAAAGGGAGTAATTTCCTCGTAGGCAATCACCTTTCGATCGCCGACTTGGCGTGCCTGGGATGGGTTCTTTACGATACTTATATCGGGATTGACTCTGCTGAGTTCCCGTTGTTGAATAAATGGCAGGATGAGATTAGTGCGATGCCATTGGTGAAGAAAGGTCTTGACGTGCCGAAACCGTTTAAGATTAAAGAAATGGCGAAGGATCCGGCTGCTTTGGCTGCTATTGCCGAGGCAGGTAAGCAGTGGATTAAGAAGGGCAACGAGGACACCAAGTAATTCTTAGCTAAAAGCCAGATTATCAATCCATTTTTATAGACATCTTACAAACACCCTAAAAATAACACAGTTGAAATTATATCAAGAAGCACTACATAACCGCGCCATTATCGACATTCCGCAAGAATCCAGCTACTCTAACCATATCGACTTCCGCCGGATCGCTCTGGACAGCCTGCACCAGACCCTCGAGCAATGAATCGACATCTTCTTTCGCGACGCCCGTACATTTCGCTACAACTCCCTTGAATTGGTCTTCTAGATCCGAGCTCCGGCCTCGTAAATCACGAGATAGTGACTCGAGGTTACTAGCGTTCCGTTTGTATGCTGCGATTCGGGCGCGTAGAACAGGAAGGGACGGTAAGGGGCCGATGATTTTCAGAGTCGAGTGTGGTGGTGAGGGAGAGATTGGAGTCTGGGTTGTTGTGATTGTTGATTCTGTAGACGCGGTTGTTAATGGTGGGGGCAGTGAGGTTGCTGGTATGCTGCTGATGAGGGTAGTAGTTGACTGTGGAGGTGGTGGTGTCGATGGAGGAACTGGAGCGGTTGGTTTCCTGTGATCATCCAGGACTTCGATGATTTCCAATTTGAACGGTTTATCGGCGTCGATGTCATTTAACTCGTCTTCGCCAGCCGGTGACTGTTCGTCGATAGCATCTAGATCAGCCATGGTAACGTCGCCTCCATCGTCACCATTCATAACTTCATCCGACGCCGGCTCTTGTTCGAGTTTTCTCTGTTCAGAACTATTGTCACCAGGCGAATTGCCGGTTTTCTTCAACCCTTCCTTGTACTTTGCGTCTTCTTGTTTAATTGCATTTTCAAGATTCCGATCGCGTTGGAATAGTTCGTTGAGTTTATTAGTTTTCTTGAATAATTGTTCGGTTTTCGATCGCGATTGCCCGAGAATAACGGTTGCTTCGCGAAGTTGCTGGTGAAGTTGGTCTAGTGACGCTTGCTTTGCTTGCAATTCTTCTTGGAAATCTTTGTCAAGCGTAGATATCATTGATGTCATTGCTATAATTAACTCTTCGTTAGTTTGGCTATCAAATAGATAACGGTATGGTAAGCAAAAGGATACTTGCAGGCAATAATGTCTTTACTCTTCTGTTGCACAGCAGGCGGGACAAGTGCCGCGCTTCCCCGTAGCCACTGACTAGGAGGCTGCACTTGCACGCCGACCTCTGGTCCAATCCCGAAATCCACAGGCCTCAACCCGGCGCGATTGGGTATACTTGCGTCAGCACCTACTTCAAGCAATTGCTGCACGATCGCTCTATTGCCGATTCGGGCAGCGATATTCAGCGACGTATCGCCGTTCTTGTCTTGCGCATTCACGACTTCCGACATGAATTTGCCCAGACCGAGACCGCCTTGTTCTTGTGATCCGTGGCGGACAATCCACTCTAGTAAGCACTCGAGGTAATACCTACTAGCTGCCGCGCGACCTTTAATCCCAGCCGTTAATGCGATGTGGTGTAAAACCGTCCGTTTCGATTTATCGGCAAGAATAATCGCGGGATGTAATAGATCTAAAACTGCCGGGAACGTCGCTTGATCAAGATTGTTCGTGACGGTGACAGCTCTGACAAGAGCAGTTTCGCCAACGTAGTTTCCTCGTCGCGGATCGGCTCCTCTGGCGACTAAATCGCGTACTAGCTGCACGCGCGCCAACGCGGCTGCCCAATGGAGAGACGCATGGCCTAGGTCATCAATCGCGACGTCGACGTCGACATGTGGGGTATTCGCGCCGTCGAGAAGAGAGATCTGCGATATACCTGAGGTCTCGTTCGTCATAAAGATTTGCGTCATGATTTGTTTGGATTGCTCGTATGTCGGACCCAAGTTGTGCTGATCGAGTGGTTCGAGAGGTTGCTCGCGGGATGATTGCTGGCCGGGGTGTTGGGAAATCATTCGCGGTTGAGACAGTTGCTCGGAATCAATTGGAGTCAGACCGAAATCTGTTTCGGTGCGCGACCGCTTTCGAGGAGGCCCGTCTGCGGACTCTTCTTCGTCAACGTCAGTCGCTGTTTCTCCTGAGAAAGAACCCATGACTTCAGTAGGCTGTCTACTAGCCGGTTCACCTGCCGACGTAGCGTGCGACGCAGCTTTGCCCAGCGCCGTCAGCGCCGCGGTCGCAGAGACCGAGAGCGGTGTAGCGAACGATGTTTGGCTGCCCTGCGTTTGCGAAGTCATACTGCTCTGCGCGGACTTTACGGCAAACAATTGCTTCCGTCTAGCAGCCATTGCTTGTTCTTTAGTCGGCGTCTGCTCGCTTTGTGGTGCCGCGGGGTCGAAGTTTAACAGCGGCGCAAGGACGTCTTCGACCATGTACTGTCTGCAAAACTCACGGCCTCGCAGAAACGGAATCCAGGTTCCTTGATATTTTCCGTACCCGCCTTGGACCTTCTCGTGTTCGCCTGTGTGGATTTCCTTTTCGAGAATCTTCGTTCGACGACCTTTGTCTACGCCGCCGACTTTGAGGATCTGGGTTGCGTTGAGGTATGAATCCGACCTGCGACGCATGACGGCTACGCCGTGCACCATCATCTCGTAGACAGGGATACCCGAGTATACAGCCTAAACAATTAACGTGTCAGCTGAGCCTGCAAAACCCCCCAAACACGTATGGCGACGCACGGTGTAGATTGAAGGAGTCACGGATGCGTCCGCCATCTGTTGCTGCTGCTGCTGCGGCGGCGGCGGCGGTGTCTCTTGCGAGTGCGGAGTAGACGTGCGCGAGCCAGACATCCTTGTTCTGTTCTAGTTGGTGGTGAACTGCGCAGGCACAGGGCAGTTGCGGAGCTGGTGAGAAGAATGCCGGCGATGGCTGTCTTTGGCTGAGGACTGTGGTCGACGAGAGGAGGCGTTCTTCACGCGTCGCTTTGTCGCGTGTGCAGCACGGGTGTTTACTACGGTTAATTGCCGTGTCTGCGGCACCGTAATAGTGTTATTCCGGGGGCGCAGTTACGGTGCCTGCGCTAGCCTAATGCAGTCACGCGTGTGGGAAAGCAAAGCAACTAAACGACGAGATCAGCCCGGCTGGTCCGGATCTGCTGCTGCTTCTGTTGTTCTGGCTTCTCCAGTGCAGCGCTGCGCAAGGACAACGACCGCGAAGCACGGGTGCGAGCGCAATGCCGCGCCAGGACAGTCTCATCGCGGTGATTGAGAGCCAGCAGCGCTCGCGACGGGTACGACAGCGCAAAGCGAATCCGGTGATCAGACGAGACCTGTCGAATGTGCCGTTTGACGAGTTCTGTGCAATTCTGGAGCGGATCAGACTGGAGCTGGAGCAGGCAGACGAGCAAGAGCACGCAGAGGGCGCGAAGACGGAAGACGAGCAGCGCGAGGAGTGTGGGGTAACGAAGGCCGAGTATCTTGTTTCTGCTGTCGCCGGTCTTTGTATTATATGGATTTACGGTGAGGTTTTCAGTAATTTGGTTGGCATTGCCTAGTGCGCAGCTTTATGTGGACTGCGCCTGTTTGCGAGTACTGCGTATGGTTGGGCTGTATATAACGATAGGTTCGTGGTGTTATTCTGCAGTCAGGACATGATCCGCTGCCCGTCTCGTTCCATGGCGTTACAGATACCGGTTATATCGATGACGGGTCGGCCGGCTGCTTCTGGCTCTTCTGAAGCAAGGTTCTGCGTTGGACGGCGCGGTCAGTTTATGATAGGAGATCATTGACTTGCTCCATGACAGGCCTTTTGTTGTTATTTATCAAACCGACGATACAGCGCACAGTTTTAGTCTTCTGTCTTGCGATTGCATTGCAGAGGCCATAAGAATCTGGTCATAGCTAGCCCGGATTTGACTGCCAGTCTGGTTCTTTGAAGATCAAATCTGCATGGTCACGACCTGTCCTTATGTCATTAATGCGCATCATTATATATTATTCTGTCTTGTACATTGATCTGCCTCAATCTACTAAGATTGCGCTCAGACTATTTATATGTTTATCGACGTCCTTCCACCTAGATATTAAATTAAAAAAAGTTCACAAGTAGTTGCTCGTGATCTCACCATTATAATATGATACCCAAACGAACTTTTAATCGGCGGATTCGTATATATCGGCTATTTCATAACCTGTCAGCGATCTCTATAAGTTATATAAAAATCTAGAGACTCATGTATACTTACTTTATCAACTGTACTGGGTTGCAAGGCGTATGCTGCATCTTCGTAAATGCGAGTCAAACTTCCGCGCGGTTTCCAGCCCAAGTCGCCTCCTTGTCGAGCCTTGTCTTCGCTATATTCGCGGGCCTGCGTGTGTTGGGTGGTTTAGTAGAGCTGCGATGTAAATGGTAACTGTAAAAGAGTGAGAGCGTACCACTGCGTCGAACTTCTGGCCCGCTTGAAGTTTCTCGAGAGCTTCCATTACTTTTGAATGCTTCTCACATAAGATGTGTCTAGTCTAGTCATTTAAATGAATGTCAGTCTATACTCTCTCTGGGTATTATCAATAAGGACAGCCAGACGACGTCAAAGGCGATTATTTAAATATCCATACCTTTATAACATTTGCAGCTTTCAGTTTCTTTGCATCGTCGCCAGCTGACGAGTCTGATTTTGATGACGAATTTTTCGATTTCCCTTTCGGCGCCATTATATGTCAATTGCCGGAATGCAGAGGTTGTTGTAGTCCCCGAGTGTGGGAGAAGAGCATGGGCATTTGTTTACACTTGGAGCGCGTTGGGAGATTTAAATGAGTTTTTCCAGACATGAAAATTACTCGAGATAAAATATACAATTTTATAATGCAATCTTGATAGTAAAAATACAGAATAAATTCCTAATATCCACGATAATAACCCCCATATCCATTTCCGCTAGTTTGCTGTCCGTATCCTCCGTATCCTCCATATTCATATCCATTGCCTTGCTGGCCCGCTGCTGACGGACCTGCCGGCGGCGCATTTAATTGCTGCTGAGGTTGGACTTGCTGCTGCTGTTGGCCCGACGCTGGCTGTGCTGACAACTGAGTCTGCGCTTGCGAGGAAGCAAAAAGGTCTGGCGTTGGTTGGGGGAGGTAAGGCATTGCCATTTGCAGTTGCTGGATCTGCTGCATTTGCTGCATCATGTGCTAAACCATTGTCAGAACAGGATGTAATTATGTGTAAACAAAAAACATACGGCCATCAGCTTGCTGCTGTCGTAGTCATCTCTAAGCTTGTCCTGCCGTAGACAGTACGTAGTCCAAGAAAACTCATCGAAACCGTAGTTGAAGTAATCGGTGATATCGGCACCCGGCTTCCGCCATGGTTTGTCTTCCAACGAGTCAAGATCAACCTGAGTAATCGGAACACCGTCCAGTTCTGGTACTTTTTCTAGATCAATCAAACCGGTTTTTGGTGCGGTCCCGCTCTTTGCTTCATCTGCATGAAATTGTTAATGAAACTTCCGGGGGAATCGATAAAGCTGGTCCTGGGTACCTTTTTGCGAGCTTTTGATGTTAAATCCGGCTTTTCCCGCTGGCGCTTCGGGTTCTTGGCCCGGTTTGGCTTCAATCACGAATTCGATATCCTGTAATCAGTCAGAATCATACCGGACAGTCAATGGAAGAACCGCCACGAACCGAGTCTTCATCGTCGTCCTCGACGTCTTCGTCTTCGCCGCCGCCTTCTTCATCCTTTCGGTCCTCGCCCCGCTCTCCAGACGGCTCTTCTTCGCCGCCCTGAGCTGCCGCTGCACTTGCTTCGTCTTGCGGTTCGGGAGGCACGTATTCGTCCGCGTTGGCTTCCTCGCTGCCGTCTGCCGCTGCCGTTAGCACTCGTTCCCGCACACACACACACACGCGCCCAGTACGCACCGTCCAACTTCTGCTTCTTCGCCGCCGAGCCGTACAGAAACTCGTCGTCGTTGTCGTCGTAGTCCATCCTGGCGTCTTCTCGGGCTGCTCCAGCAATAAACCGCGAAGCGCAGCTGTCGCCGCTATGAGGTAATCGGGACCCGGCAGCCTTGGGTCGGTCCGGGCAGAGCCGGGTCGGGTCAGCAGGCAAAAGGCAAGCCCGCACAACCGCACCAGCAGACTTGATCACCAACATCTTCCCTCGCCCGCAATCCCTCTCCCAATTCAGCTCACATCATGGCGTTCTGGCGAGTGAGTGCAAACTTCGCCTCACTGAACGCGGTTTCCGGCGTAAACAGACTGCTCGAAAAGCCAGAGTCCTGCTCGCTCGTCGATCTGCTCGAGGAAGACGACATCCTGCAGGAACTGCGCGAGCACAACGCGCGTCTGATAGAGTACCTCCGAGAACCGAAGATTCTGCAGCAGCTGCTGCGATACGTCGCGCACTGGACTCCGCGGGCGGACGCGAGCGACGCGGCGGCCAGCAAACCGGAGCCGGACGGTGGGAGCAGCGAGCACGGGAGCAGCGAGAGCGGCGGCGGCCGGCGGACCTCGGTCTCGTCCTCGAGCTCTTCCGAGGCAGACCACACGGACAACGACGGCGACATGGGATCGGCGAAGGACAGCTCGAGCGACAGCGGGAAGCAGAGCGTCGACGACGAGGACGAGGAAGACGACGAGAATGAGGACGAGGACGAGGACGAGGACGAGGACCAGGACCTGGGCCTCACCCGCATCGCTGCCTCGCCAGACCCGGAATCGAGCTCTACGTTTGACGACGAAAAGGCTTGGAGGTAATTTACTCTTTGGTTTTGCCAATTGGGCGTTTGGATGAGCAATTGGATATTGACTGGGCCCTGATATAGATACGCTCGACTGGCGACAGAAGTCTTCTCTTCCGAGATCTGGTCGATATATGAGACCGTCATGCGCGAAACCGAGCTTCTGGAAGAATTCTGGACCTTTCTCGACAAGCCGACCCCGCTGGACCCAGTCTATGCCGGCTACTTCACCAAGACGAACGAGCAGTTTCTCGAACGCAAGACCGAGCAAATGATTGATTTTCTCAAGACCCAACCGTCGCTGGTCGAGCGCTTCATGCGTCACATAGATACCCCGTCCATCATGGACCTTCTTCTTAAAATCCTTTGCACCGATAAACCAGACTCACCCACCGGTATCATCGAAACGCTGCAGACTCAGCGACTAATTCCGTCTCTTATTGGATTTTTGTCTGGCGGCACTCCGTCAAACACGCAATCTGCCGCTGGCGATTTTCTGAAAGCCTTGATTACGATTTCCGCAAATGCGACAAACGATTTCACCTCGATAGGACCAAACGAACTTACTCGCGAGCTAGTATCACCCGAAGTGATGACGCAACTTGCTGATCAGATGGTAAACTCCGGAGGCACCGCGTTGGCCACTGCTGTGGGTGTTATCATCGAGCTGATTCGTAAGAATAATTCGGATTATGATGCTGTTCCCATGATGTCTATGACTTTAGAGTCACATCCACCTTCATCGCGGGATCCTGTTTATCTCGGTCATTTACTGAAGATTTTAGCGCAGAGTGTGCCGCGGTTTGAAGCTTTGTTGACAAAGAAGCATACTGAGACACTTGCGACTTCATTTGGCTCTATTGAGCCGCTAGGTTTTGAGCGATTCAAGATTTGCGAGTTGGTGGCAGAGTTATTGCATTGTAGTAACATGGCATTGTTGAACGATCCGCGAAGTGAAGACGTCGCGTTAGAGCGAGATGCTGTTCGTCGACAGATTCTAAAGGATCAAGATACGTCTAGCCAAGCTATTGACGACGATGAGGAAGAAGAGGAAGAGGAATCTCGGAGTCGGATTAGCGAGGCAGGTCCGAATGATTTGGGAATTGGAGAGTTGTCTATGGATGACCCACATTCGCCTGTCGAATCTAGCGGATGGTGGAACCTTGGAAAGAAGAAAGCTGCGTCGGGGTCAAGTCCGACAAAGGAAAGTGGTATGATTATGAGATCATCGACGCCTACGATCGAGGAAGAAGACTTAAACGATGAACTTGAAGCTGAAGGCGAGAAGATTGAGAAAGATGAGGATGATGAACCGATTGGGACATCGACGCCTCCTGCTTCCGCTGAAGTGATTTCTGTGGACGAATCTGAGGATGACGACGACACGACGCAGCTTACGCCTAAACGGAGCAATTCTCCGTCTGAGCAGGCGGATGAATTGAATGTTGACGAAATCCCGGATAACGGAAAGGAGCTCGTGGTTGGCGATTTTCTCAAGTATCAGCTTATAAAATACCGGGTTGTTTCGACTATCATTGAATTATTTTTCAAGTTTCCATGGAATAATTTTTTGCATAATGTTGTCTTTGATATCATTCAGCAAATCTTCAACGGTCCGTTTGATCATGGGTATAACCGGTATCTGGCGATTGAGTTATTCAAGACTGATCACATTACCGATCAAATAGTGGATGGAACAAGGGCATCGAATGAGTATGAAGCCAAGACCCGGATGCGTCTTGGATACATGGGACATTTGACGCTAATATCTGAAGAAATCTGCAAATTTCTACAGCTTCATCGCCCGGAGACGCTAAGTCCATCCGTAGTTGCGGTCACGGTCGAGAACGAGAACTGGCATCATTACGTCAACGAGACGCTGATGCAGATTCGAATTCGAGATAACTCGATTCTTGGCGGACAGCGACCTAATTCTGATATTCCGGGGCATCATCTGATGTCTATGGGTGGACTGTCTGGTGGTAATAATGGTGGTGATGATGATGATGGAGACGCGGAGATTTCGGCGGAATACGATACCGAGGGAGGTAATGATCGAGATGATGAGGATGAGTCTGCTGGGCTTGGATTGGGTCAAAATAACGACCAGGTACGGATTTATTTATAGAGATGGTTTATGATCAAAAGACGTGCTAACAAAGCTCTAGTGGTCGCGATACATGTCTCAGCAGATGACACCTGACAGATTCGGCTCATCGGACGAAGACGAAGAAGACGAAGACGTTGATGAACGAGACGAAGAAGAAGACGACGAGATCGACGAGATTGCGCCGCAAGACCAGTACATAGATGACGACGACGATGACGGTAGCATGGGCGCCGAGCTGGCCCGGACGAGTTCTCATGAGCTGTAAAGGTCGAGATCTCTTCAGCAACTTCCATGTCTTTTGATTTTTTTTGAAATCTGGGATTTATTCTCAACTATTAGCCGCTAAATTAGCAGCCGAAAAAAACATTCTCGCAGCATTTTGCTCTTTAAGTTGTCGTTTCAGTTTCTTTTGGTGTATTATACAGCTACTCACTTCTTGCCGGGTGTTTATATTTTTCTTCTTTTTCTTAAACTTGTTCTTCCTGAGTATGAGTATATAGTGCGCATTAGTGATGTGAGATTGTCTGGTATATAAGTTTTCTAAACGCTTATAGGATGGGGGCGTCGAGTAAATTGTACATATACATTTTGACGAGCTTAGAGTCTGCCGTAGAGTTCCGCGCCTTTGCTGCCCGCCGAGTTCTGGTTTCGGCAGTGAAATTTCAGGGGCGCGGCGGTGTTAGCGAGTCTGCGCGATGACGTCTTCTCGCCTCGCCCCGTTCCTCGTCCATCCCAAACTCGCCCTGCGCCGGTCAATTGCTGCTGCCAGATGCTATGTCGTTCTTCAAGCTGCCTCACGACCACAACACGCCGAACGTGCACGTCACGTACACGTCCGTGCCCGTGCCGAACTCGTCGGTGATCCTCGGCACCGACATCTACACGTTCCAGCCCACCACGTCCACCATGGCGTCCTACACCGAGTCCGCGCTTCCGCGCAAGAACATCGCGTCGTCAGACGCAAAGGACACCGCGGGACAGCTCGCGGAGAGCGCGACGGCGTCCAGTGGCGGCGCTTCGAATCCCTGGGGTAACGTCAAGCCGTCGCTAGGCGTCGTCATTGCCCATCCTTACCCCCCTCTCGGCGGGTCCAAGGCAGACGGCGTCGTGCGGTATCTGGCCAACAGCTTCATCTCAGCCTACGGATCGTCGGTCGTGGTTTACGCGTTCAATTTCCGCGGCGTGACGACGCGCACAAGTTGGTCGTCAAAAACGGAGCAGCAGGACATGCTCGCCGTCGCCGACGCGATGATTGCCGCCTACTCGTCTTCAATCCGCACCGTGCTGCTGGTCGGGTACTCCTACGGCGCGCTAATTGCTAGCAAAGTAGCTGTCGAAGGCTCAGAGTCGCTCGGCCAAGAGGTCGATGTTGCGCTCTGGCTGATTTCGCCTCCGCTGTGGCCTGCCTGCGGTGTGCTCACGCTCTCACTGCGCGCGCGCGACTCCGAGCCGCAGATTTACAAGTTTGTAGGGAAAGTCAGGCAGCGGCAGATAGCAACACTGCCAGCGGCGGCGGCCAGCCAATCTCCTGACGGACGCGTGCTCGTGGTGTATGGCACCAACGACTCGTTTACGCGCGCCGGGCGCTTTCAAAAGTGGATTAAGACGCAGTATACGCGGCTGTCGGAGGAATTTCCCGGGTTCGACGCTACTGAAAGTATATCCGGGGACGCGTCGATGATTTCGGTGGTGGAAGTCGAAGGAGGGTCGCATTTTTGGAAACAGGAGGATTTGGATATGATTTGGGATAATGCTACTGTGCAGAGGTTTTTGCAGCAGGTTAGCGGTAAGACTTTGGCTGCGGGCTCGGAGACGGCGAGTGGTGCTAGTAGCGTTACTGATAGTGATCGACTTATTGGGCAAAACAAATGGGATAACTAAACTACAGTCGTGTGATTAGAATTATATGTATATATATATATAGATGTACAGTGATACCGGTTTCATATTTACCAAAATACAATCAAAAAAAAAACACCTATTGACAACCACTAATGCAATAACGAATGAAAACGACGGAAACTACCACTTGTCGCCTACCAATACTGCAGGCATAACACTCGGATCAAATCCATCCACAGCTCTATACTCGGTCTCCACCAGTCTTTCCACACTCTCTGCCTCTGCAGGACCAGCCCACACTTTCTCCACCCACACACTCACAGCCTCGTCGTCAACCGCAGACGCCGCAATGGTTCGGTACGCAGACTCAACCACCTCGCGCCATTCTTTGATCGATGTACTCGCGGATTCGGGCGGTGCTCCAATTTGGCCTCCGCCGTTGATACAGCCGCCTGGACAAGCCATGACTTCGACATAGTCATATTCTGCGGGGTTCATTGTCGCCACCGCCGGTGCTCCCGCTGCTGCTTTCCGCCTAGAGACGACCGTGCGCGCGCCGCTGGTTTTGCCGGTAGTTTTCATTTTGCGAACCAGATTTTGGATATTGCGGAATCCGTAGACTTGAGCTGCCTTGGCTAATGGAGCACCAGTCGCATCATCGATTAGATGGTATTCCACCATGTCCGAGTTCTTGCCTGGAATGACTTTTATACTTGATGATTTGCCTTCGGTCTTGAATGCATGCTGACCGATTGACGACAACACATGCTGCAAATACCCCCCAGATGACGAACCCTCGTTCGACTGCCAGCTCTGCTCAACAGGCCACTCTGCAGGCGCCATATTCGCCCACCGTTCCAACATCTGCTCCTTTGGTGTCTCGGCAATATCCGAGAAATTTATATTCTCGTCAAGTAGTAGTTGAATAACTTCTTTCGTAGTAATCACGCAGTCAACGTCCTTCACATTTTCACAGCTCGAAAAATCTTTTCGACTCGCTTCTAGTTTCTTGTCAAAACACGGCATCACGCTTACATGATATATCTCGCTCTCGCAGATTCCGGGATTTTCTCTGGCAATTAGCCGTTTGAGTAATGAACCCGTGATCTGTTGCGGCGACTTGATGGCTGACAAATGGGGGATAATATGCGGATGCGTTTTCTCAACATAGCAAATCCATCCCGGACAGGCGCTTGATAAGATCGGTTTCTTTGCTTTTGGTTTATTGTGATTTCCGCTATCCTCGTCGTTAATGCTCATAGCGCCCAAATTGACGACGCCGTTGTCAAGCGCTGCTTGCGATTCGTCTAGCCGTCCGCTGTTGAGTAATACTTCTCTCGCAGAGTATGTTAACGATATTTGCCGTCCGACGCCGGTGCCGACCATATATTGGAAACCCAGGATATCTTTGAAAAGTGTAGCTAATTTTGCATCTACGGCTTCGACGGAGATGTTGAAGGCCGCAGCTAACGATGCGCGCGACTGATGCGATATCGAAACAGCAAATACCTTCTTCTTTTCAGGTTGCTCTTCGTTGGTATCATTTGCATCAGTCATCTCAACATCATGACGCGCAGCTTTGAGGACTGCAAGAAGTTCAGTATGACTTTGTAATGAAATCAGCACGGATTCGGCAGATGTTACGCAGCCGCTGCATGCAAGGCAATCTGAGAGATTAATCTGTGCTGGAGTCAGATTTGTTGATTTCGGGCCATTTTGCGCGTCTCCATCTAGCGAGACTTCGAACGGGTTGCCCTTTGCATCTATTCTGATCTCGGTGGTGCCCTAGATGGCGTTGTCAGTAGCTGGTGGCGATCAGTGGATTATGACAAAACGTACCTCGCTATCAGACCTGTTAACCACCACAGGGTTTATACAAGCTAAACCGGGCCCAATGAAATCGTTTAGGTCCTGGGCTGAGAGGATAGCGCTCATGGTCGTGTATTGGCGAAAATAATCTGTCTGGGTCGGCTGATGGCAAATTCCAAAAAACCGCCTTTTTCCACAAATGCTCAGTGTCTAAAGACTAGCTAAAACCACTACTCCAGCTCCTTCAAAGTAAGAATCTTGCAAAGTCTTAGCAGATATCAGCGCAGTAAAAAAGCCAAAGAGTATTAACTTGGGAAGAACAGTTTGCCGCAGCCTGCGATGAGACCGACTCATGGTGCGGCGCCAGCTCAAGCACGTGATATGAATTACTAATCCTTCGCTGGGATTAGTTGCATTTATTTACCCAAAACAGCGATAAAGATAAAGAAATTGCTACTGACTATTTACTACCCATTAATTGACTATCGTCTACTAAACATATTTTCAAACGCCCGTGTATATAAATGTAACCCGCCATTATGAGCACCCTACTCGAAAGACGGGCGCCATTCGTTCTTCCAGGCGTCCTGGGTGATATCATCAAACAGGACCTGGTTCTTCGCATACCAGCTCTTGTCGCGAGCAACGTATTCTCCGTAGCCTTTCTTGCCCGTGACTTTGCCCTTCTCGGCGTCCCAGACGGTTTGTCCACGGAGGATGGTGTAGCGCGGCCAGTTGAGCATCTGCAGGCCTTCGAACGCGGTGTAGTCGCAGTTATGGTGGAGCATGTCGTTGGTGAGCTTAGTGGGCTTGTACTTGTTCTCTGGGTACCAGATCACGAGATCAGCGTCGGCACCGGGCATGATCGAACCCTTCTTGGGATACATGCCGTAGAGCTTCGCGGTGTTTGTCGATGTGAGCTGGACGAAACGCTCGATCGAGAGACGGCCAGTGCAGACGCCGAAAGTGAACATCAGAGGCACACGGGTTTCGATTCCGGGGATTCCGTTGGGGATCAGACGCCAGTCGCCGCCCGCCTTGCCGGAGTCCTTGATCGCGACGGGCTTTCCGAGAGGCTCGTCAGTGCGGAACGGGCAGTGATCCGAGGAAACCATCGTGAATGTCCCGTTACGGAGACCATTCCAGAGACCGTCGAGATCCTCCTTTGACGGACGCAGAGGCGGCGAGCACACGCAGTTTGCACCCTCGTAGTTGGGTTTCTGGAGCCCGGCGTCGGTGAGCAACAGGTATTGCGGGCACGTCTCGGCATAGATCGGGAGGCCCTTGCCTTGGCCCTTGCGGATACGCTGGACGGAGCCGGGAGACGATACATGCACAAGGAGAATAGGCACGTTGACGACCTCGGAAAGCGTGATGGCGCGGTTCGTAGCCTCGTGCTCGGCGAGCGCCGGACGCGAACGAGCATGCGAATACGGGTCGAGCAGGTCGAGTTTTTCCAGCTCCTCGGAGAAAAATGCGATGATGTCGATGTTCTCGGCGTGAATCATGGGGGTGATTCCGTTCTTGCGCGCGGTCGAGATGGTGTGGAGAACCTCATAGTCAGACAGCTTTAGACGGTCATAGGTCATGTAGAGCTTGATGGACGAGATGCCAAACTTGGGGATCAGACTCGGAAACTCGGCCAAGCGCTCAGGCGTAGGATCGGTGATAATCAAATGGAATGCGTAATCAGCGTACGAGTTGCCGGTAGCGCAGTCGTGGTAATGGCCAATAACGTCGGCGAGCGTGTGATCGGGACGGTGCTTGTGCTGCATCGCGAACGCAATGAAGGTGGTCGTTCCACCGGCGACCGACGAACGCGAACCGGTCTCGAAACCATCGGCTCCGCGGTACGGATAGTCCTGTCCGCCGGGAGTGCTTTCCTGGTCTATGTGGGTATGTCCGTCGACACCGCCGGGCGTCACGTAGGCGCCTTCGGCATCAATCACGTTCTTTGCCTTGAGAGCCTTGAGATCGGGGGCAATGGCGTAGATTTTACCATCTTTGATAGCAATATCACCGGGGAAGCACTCCGATGCCGTACCGATCTTTGCGTTGATGATGAGGGTCTATTGTGAAAAGATTAGCTGCTGATAAGAGAATGTAGAGAATGCTGGCACAAACCTCAAATTCAGCGTCCATTGCAACAAGTCAATTGAGTATTCTAAGCTCAGTGAGAAGAACGTAATTGAGCGAGAATAGAAGGAGGAAGAGGTGGAAAGAAGACGAAAGTGGGCCGGAGAGTACGAAAAAGCAGAGCCGGGGCCTCGGGAACGCCGCGAGTCATGTTTTTACTGATAACGTCAGAACAGGCACAAAGACCTGCCTTTGCGCAGAAGAACGCCACATTCAGACTAATAGCCCGCGACTCATTCTGCCGTGTTGCTGCTGATGCTTCTTGTTTACTTGCCTTGGGGATTTTTTGCGTTTCTTTTCGCTGCTATCGGCCGAAGTTGGATTGATTATGTTGCTGATAAGCACCGGCTTTTTACTAACTTAAATTCATATTGGGTTTCTTTAACTTTAGACCAAATCTGTATATTTACATGCACTATTTACAATTGCCAAATCCCGACTAAGAATACTCTCTAGTCACATATATACAAAATTCCGTAATCTCCGCCGTTCTATGCAGGAACACTAAGCCGTCGTCGTCCTTCACGCTCCAACGGTGGCAGTTGGACATTCGTATTGGCCTGCGGTTCAACAATCGGTGATACTAATCCGCGGCTGGCAGCAAAGTTGCTGCTGCGAGAAACAGACGGATCGGTCTGGTAGAATTCGTCGATTATAGGGTGAAGAAGAACAGTTTGGTTGTTGATTGTGAGGACTGTATTTGTTGGGATTGTAACCCAATCACCTAGATCATCAATATAATTAGTCTGGATTCTCGAGTGGTGTAATAAACTTATACACACCTCTTTCAAAAGTCAGTGGCTCAGAGGCGACTAGAATGACATCTTGCCGTCTGTCTCGGCGTTCCATTCTATACTGCCCAGGCATATACTCAATAAATTTTGATCCGGTCGAGAAATGCAAACTGGCGGCCTCCTCAGTACGAGAAGTGATATATCGAGTAACCACAACCGAATGCCCATCAGTCACCGCGAAGTTGAGTAAAGACGGTTCATCGCCTGCGACACTGCACTCTTTGGACCATTCTCTGATGTACGAGATTGTCTGCTCAATTGCTTTTCTGATTATCTCGTGACCGAAACCAGCCGTACCTTCGATATTCCGGGATGGGTCGACTCCTAAGCCAGACAAACAGGCTAGGAATAACGCGAACGCCCACTCAGAGTCCGTGCCTCCTTGTATGTGCACGAAATACTCATCGTCCATATGCTCGACAAACTTCCGCTTGATCCGGCTGAAATTTGAAATCTGTCCGTTATGCATGAACATAAGCGAATGGTAGGAAAACGGATGGCAATTCGTTTCCGCTAAGACCCCGGCAGTTGAAGCGCGAACATGGGCGAAGACCAGATTGGACTTTGTCTTTTCGGCGAGACGGGCCAGATTCATGTTGTTCCATGCTGGAGTTGTTGCGCAGAATATACAGGGCGCGTCGCCGAGCTCGGGGTCTGATTCGGTGGTGTAGTAGCCGACGCCGAACCCATCGCCGTTGATAGGTCGTCTGTAAGAATGTTAGGATTTATGATTGTTGGCAATCAATGGATTTAGTTACCGTGTATCTATTCGAAGTCGCGAGTCGTAAGATTGACTATAATATACGTTAGCTCTAAACAGCATCTTATAAGTGCAAGTCTCTTTAACGCACTTTATAATAGAATGCTCTGGTCTTGTCAACAAGTGCGCCAGTAATATAGGATCACGACCTGTTCACGAATTAGCAATAGTCACCACAAACCCAAGACCAAGCCAAGCCGCAAGGGAAATATACCTTTAAAAATAAGAAACCGGCACATATTGCAGAATGCTAGCGCTTGTTCTTTAGGAAGCAGCGTTGGGCACAGAGACCAATATATCGACAAATGCTGGAATGGCGAAATACCGAGAGCAAACTGCGTCATGGCTTTGTCGGTTCCCCATCGCCCAAAACTTTGTTAGCACGTCACGTGAACAATCTTGAAAATGTACTCCGAGTCGCGCTTTGCAGAGACAGCAGCAAATTCGACTGTTCAGCCGACATCCGCCGAGGTATTATTCGGTATTTGTTCTCTGCAGATACTGGAGAGAGCACGATTGCTGCTCGACAATGGAGTCAGTTCCGACCACGCTGAGCAAAAGCGGTCGCGCAATAAAGGTCTCGTTTGCAAAAGCGTACTTCTCGTCGCCGCTGCTTGCCCGTCCATTGAAACAGAAAATCGCTAGAAGCGACGGGTCACTGCACTTTGGTGACAATTTGCCTAATTTGACGCGACGAGCGTCGGCCGATATTCCGGCATACGCGAGAGTTTTGGCGGCGCTGCAGGTAAAGGACTCGTTTAAGATATGGATTTCGTATTTGCAGTTGCGAGAGTTTGTTAGGTCTGCTATTATGGAGATGGGGACAGCGAAATCACCGCACTTGTATGCGGACAGACACGTGTTCACGACGGTATATCAGTCTCTGAACGCGAAGCAGCTGCTGAATGCCAATGATCGCAGCCATACGAAGCGGGAGCTGATGGACGCATTGGAAAGATATGATTTTGGGAGTCGGCGGAACCTGGACAAACAGAGTGTTCCTTGGCAAGACATGATCGAAAAAGCGCAGTTAGATCTGAGTGCAATTCCTATATCCGCCTTTGCATCAACGAATGCGCTGCCGACGGAACAGCTGGAGACGGCACCACAGCACCATATCACCAGAAGGCTTACGACTGCGCCAAAACCTATTGCAGAGTTTTGGAATCGGATGGAGACAGTACGGACAGATATTGAGCAAATATTCGGACCCTTGAATAGAGCCGAATTGATTCATTTACTTGATACGACGCGAGCAGCTGGCTCGGTGGATAGCTTGAATGCAGTGTGGCAAAGGATACATACTGGCGCGGACCCAGAACCAGAGGCCGCGATGCAAGTTGGTGGCGTTGAAGTTGAGCCAGAGGTTGCTGAACGGCTACGACTTGGCTTAGATATCGAGGACAGCGACATGTCTGCTCTGAAGCAGATTGCCGAGTCGCGCCAGGCAGACGTGAAGATGTGGAACATATATATATCGGGGATTGCGCGGACACGGTCGTTCAGCCTCAAGCAGGTTCCCGAGTTTGGACGGGTTACTGGCACAGCTTTCGATCCAGCGTACTCAGATTATGTCCTAGACCGGTCGTGGATTTTGGAGTCGATTGATGAGGAGAATGAGTATGATGGAGAGAGCTCAGGGGCTTCTATATTTGATGCGGCTCCGTCTGATGCTGCGAAGGCCGTGGTTGATGAGTTGAGAAGGAGGTCAGTAGATGCGCTTCGGTTGACGGAGCTGATGATTGGCGTGGGTACAGTGCCTGATTCTACGACGTACGAGACGCTGCTGCTTGCGTTTGCCCAGTCCGGAGACATTCCGGCCGTCAACGCGATCATCGCGAATGCATGGGGCATCGTTGCGCCGACCGACGCGAGCCAAACCGTGGAGATAGCGCGCGAGAAGCTCGTCAAGCCGGGAACGTCCAGGTACCCGACGCCGTTCACCTTGCGCGCGGTGCATAACGCGTATGCGATCAACGACCGGCTGGACTTGGCGCGGAGCATGACGCGGGCGATGATGAAGGGCTACAGGTTTGCGGGCGGCACGGCGCAGTTCACGATGGCGCCCAAGATAATGAGTAAAAGTGTATGATAGTGCGGCTAGAAGAACGGCGTTGTATTGTTTGGTGCATAGCAGGCCCCCGCGTAAGCCGACGCGTGCGCGCAGACCAGACGAAGCCAGGGGCGCGCGGTGTTGACACATGTCCCGATAGGGCCCGTCGCGCACAGTAGACGACCAGCGGCGCCGCAAAGCCTCGCCTGACGCAAGGGCGCTGCTCCATCCCTGGCTGCCAACCCTAAACTAGACACATTTATTCTGCTCGACGCGTCTCCGGCCTCTCTGCTCACCTCCTCCGCATGGCTTCCCGAGGTGCGTTCTGCTGCTGTGGCTCTTGTGTGCGTGAAGCTGATCTGGTCTAGAATACAACATCGTCGTCCTCGGCGCAGGCGGCGTGGGCAAGTCCGCCATCACCGGTATGTTTTCCTTTGTGCTCGCTCGACTCAGTACTCACACGCGCAACACCGCAGTCCAGTTCGTGCAGGGCATCTTCCTCAACTCATACGACCCGACAATAGAAGACTCCTACCGCCGCCAGATCGAGGTCGACGGCCGCTCGTGCACCCTCGAGATCCTCGACACGGCCGGCGTCGAGCAGTTCACCGCGATGCGCGAGCTCTACATAAAAACCGGCCAGGGATTCCTGCTCGTGTATTCCGTCACAGACCGTTCCAGTTTACAGGAGCTCATCAAACTACGCGAACAAGTGTGCCGTATCAAAGACAACAAGCATGTTCCTATCGTCTTGGTGGGTAACAAAGCTGATCTTGGACACGCCCGCACTGTCTCTTTCCAGGAGGCAAAAACTCTGGCGCATAACTGGGGCACCAGTTCTTTTTACGAGGTCCGTATTCTGATCTATTCTTCATATTTGCGTTTTTTTGTGTATATATTGACGCGTAAACAGACCTCAGCGCGCTCTGCAATCCATATCGAAGATGTCTTCGCCGACATAGTCCGTCAGATTCAAAGACGCGAGTCTACCACCGCCCCTGCCTCTTCAGAAATTGCTATCTCGATTCCAATGACTCCTTCATCTTCATCAAGCGGATCTTCTACCAATCATGCTCGTAATCCATCGGCTTCCGAAAAGCAGGTCCATGGTCGAAATTTCAGCGTCAGCGCCCTAAGTTCTTCCGACAGACGCTCAACCAAACGCAGCAGTGACCGTCGCAGCGAGTTGCCTGTGTCCAAAGGCGGCTTTGAAAAGAAAAAGAAAAAGAAAAGCAGTGGTCTTTGCGTGATTTTGTGATCGCTCGCTACAGTGCGTCTTGTTTTACTCTGTTGTGACTCTAAATGTCACTTACGCTCCTTTTTTTACTATATCCGGTCATTTCGGATTGACGGATTATCCTTGATAGTCCTTTTTGGCTACCACTCATTTGTCGTCCCTGCTTACGACAGTCAGTACATGCCTGCCTATTCAATTAGGCGCTGGCTGACATTCTGATATATCCTGATCTCGGACTATTGACGCGCTTGACCGCACGAGAAGTTCTGAATCACGCGTTTATCGTCCACTCTTTTGCTGTCACGAGTTTGTGCATTTCCATGTATATAATTTGCGCTCTTGTCGCGCAGCAGTGCTGGCGCTTCACACTCACTTGTACTAATTTTTGGGAAATTCACTCTGGCGTTATTTTGAATTTTTTGCGAGTGGATTTTATAGTTTTATAATCCGATGCTACGATATATGAGGGCAACGGAATCTTTTTGTTCTATACTTTTGCTGCTTTTGTAGTTTTTTTGGGGACGTAATGTTTCCTATGATGCGATGCGATGTTGGTAATGTCTTGTTTGCAAAGAGATGTTTTGGTTATGGCGGCGGTTTTGGAGGTATATTGTACCGTGATGTTTAATTACATACGCTATGCCTCTTTGTGTTATGAAATCTACATGAACTGTCCAATTGTCAGGAAATATGCTGAATTTGGAGATATTGTCGTAATCTGTGTTTCACGGTGACCTAGATAGATACGATTGCACCAGCAGCAGCTCTCATTCCACAAAGCGATATTTCTAACTGTCAATGTACAAACAACAACATACTAACAACAACGTAATGTTAATGAACATGCGCCTAAACGAGAATTAAAAGCACGCGCAGTTTTTTCCCTAATTACGTCCAACTCCAGCCGCGCCGCGCGAAGAGGCTCAAACCTGAAGTTCAAGATCTGGAACCGGCTCTTGAGTCCAGTCATTGTAGCCACGCTGCTCGCTTATAGAGTTGGGCGTAGATTGTGTTATTGTTTAATAGCACGATGAGTGGCTCAAGTTTATATCATGCAGAGGGTACGTCCGACGAGAAGAATGCGCAGAAGATGGGCTCGTATTCTCTGTATGGAGGAATTGTATCCACCTCGCCTGAGCCGGAGTCATTTATACCGGATGAGTCTGAAGGGGATGACAGTATGCCTAAAGAGGGAATTGAACTGGAGCGTGTAAGTATGTTCTGTGCTGAAGTATTACAAGAGCGAATGCTGATCTTGAAATCAAGAATGACGGCACTATTCATACTGACAATGGTATTGAACAGCAATATGGTGTCGACACGGTAAGTTTGCTTGAATTTTGATTATACAATTGCTGATTATTGTCAGAATAAGCTTGAGGAAGCGCTCTTTAACGAAGAGCCTAGTACACCGGCTAGTACATCATCGGTCCCTGAGGAGGATTTACACGTCATTGTGACAAGACCGGCTTCAGCAGGCAGGCAAAATACAAGTGTAAGCAGGCACTGCTTTCTTTACATTTAAAGCCGTACTTACAACTCCAGATATCATGGCAACAACGAGCAAAGCGAATGGCTGTCCTAAGCTACAGCGACAGCGACGGCTCTGATTTGGAAGACCAGGAAGGAGAACAGTCATATACTCATCCTTCACAAGGTGAGTCTATCTTTCGACCAGTTTCGACTGGGCTCTTGTTGCCGCGTGCTTTGTCTCCTTCACCATCTAGTCTTACGGCCTCGTCAGTACAGCCTGTTGTTCCGGTCGAGTCGATTTTCTCAGATATCAATCCGGAGAAATCTGAAGATCAGAGCGTACGACCCACTTCAGCTCCACAGCATGTTTCTAATAATAATTCAATTGCCGGAGAAAAGAGTAGTCCTATACAGACTTTTTACGTTCATGATGAATCGGGAAGTCAACTGTCAGTTCTTTCTGAACCGAAATCTGTCAGTCAGTTCGAGGAAATGGGATTATCATCCACATTAGCCATGGAGCCGGTCAGTGGGAGTGAAATCGAGGATGAAGACCAAATCTCAAGTCCGAATTTTGCAGACGATCAGTATTCAGATGCATTTTCATTCGGGGTAGACAATGAAGAACCGGATTCAGGGCAGGAGGAATATGTAGAGTCGCCTTTACCGCAAGTCTTGAAAAACAAGACGCTTCAATTCAATCACTCTTCTGAGGAAGCGTCGAATGAGCCGCGGAAGTTTTCAACACAAGGGCCATCTACTGAAGAAAGCCACTGGTACCAGGATGCTGATGACCGGTCAATTCAGTATTCAGGATCTTCATCAATCCAAAACACTCCTGAATTAAACCCAATTTTCGGTCCAAATGAAGATGTTCCTGATATTGAAGCTCTTGCTGAAGAATTAAAGCATTGGGGTCAGCCTTTACAAGATACAATTGAAACTGTCCCATCTGAGATCTTGACCCCTAGATACCAGTCTACGGCAGCTACTCCTTCATCGTTGCCTCTTTCGGACAATCAACGAGGGCCTCTTGTATTTCGTCCGATTTCCCCCTCATATAATATTGATTATAAGCCTATCATCACTAACTCTGAGACCGAGCAAGATAAGGTTTTCATCCCGTGGGCAAGCTATAGCGGGCCGAAATCTCCTCCTCGTGGTCCGGCTGTGGAAGGATATGTGCCTGAGTGCTACGCACAGGAACTTCATGAGCAATTAGAAATCGATTCCGAATTAAAGCAAGAAAGAATTGATTCTTTACGATTTTCATCGCTAGCCGATCTTCAACAGCCAAAGCAGCAGGACACTCCTCTTGTAACGTCGCCTTATGGCACAGACTATGGCGAAGAATCTGGTGTGGGACTTGGCTTATTACAAGCGACTCCGGTGCAGACTGTTGATAGCATGATGCTTCATCCGAATCATCGCGATTCGACAATATGCGTTCCATCAAGATCGAATTCCGAATCTGCGTCAGCCTATAGTTTTACGTCGTCTGGGTATAATGTATCTACATCTTCGATTGCGTATGAAACCGAGAATTTGGCTTCGCTATCGCATGCACAAGTAGGGACTTCCGACGCGTCGGTCAATATGTATCCTTCTTCCAGTATCTCAAGTTATATGTCGCGCACATCTACTAGCGGAAGCGAATCTGATAGGATCATGCCTAGCTGCATATCCGGATATGTAGACACAGGAATTGCTTCTACAAGTCGTACGCAGTCACTTCAAGCTCCGCGGAGCAGTGGTCCAGAGACCGCCAGTATTGCATCTCGACCGGCTAGATCCAACACGGCTGGTCGTGTACCGTTACTAGCAGATGGCGGCGACCTTCATCATCAAAAAGATATGGGAAGTAAAGTAACCTCACCTACCTCAATGGAACATGTGTATACTGGATTGCTTTCTGATCATTCAGAGGCATATGATACAGACTACTCTGATATACGACATGAGTCGGAGATGGTGCCCCGTTCACCTCTGCAGATAAAAGTGTTGGATCTAGCAGCTCAGATGGAGCTATTAAATGAGGATGATTATTATTTCGATGAAGAAGAAGAAAGGGCAGCTGTCGCAGCAGCAGCAGCAGCAGCTACTACCACTCGGGAAGCCGAAATGGCGTCACATCTGTACGGTGAGAATGTGGATATGAATTCGCGGCAGGAGTATCATGACTCGCAAGACTACGAGGCTGATTCTGATGAACCTCCGTCTGCTACCACAGCCGAACCACTCTCTGCTATTTCGTATGATTCAGCAATCGCGGAGAGCTACAATACTTATGGTAATTTTAAAAGTCATGAGGATATAGGCGACAGCGACTATGACCAATATGAAGACGAGGAGCAGTTTACTGTTCAGCCGTTGAATTTTGGTACCCACAGCACGGCTTCAGTGCTTCCGGGTGACGATTATAAGGACAAAATTGTGTATATTAATGCTGGAGGAGTACCGTATGGTTCGATGCGCTCAAAGCAGTACTTTGTGACCGGAGTTCGCAGAATCAAGGTTCCCGAGCAGCAACTTAACGAGTGTACTGAGCCGTGGATATTGATTGAAGCATATAAATGGATACGGAAAATTATGGAGCAGGAAGCTAACTCGATGGCAGAAGGAACGGTCAGTGATGGGCTAACTGATTTATTCATGCACCATATCAGTGGAATTAGTCTAGCTGTTGCAGAAGATTTTGCGATTCAAACGTTAGAATGGTTTATTGATCAGGGAGTCATGAGTCGGTCGGAAGACGGCGGGTTGAACGTTCCTGAAGAAGATAATCGGGGATATCGAGCGCGGCTGGCGCAGGTCAAAGCTGCACAATTAGATATCACAGTTGCAAAACTTTTGAATGCACCAAAGGCGAGTGTTAATTTTGTGGTTGATAGAAGATGTGAGACCTGGTCTGCTGCTATTCCTGAGGATGTTCATGCTAGTGTTTCTCCGGCAATGCGGGCAGTGCAAAACGCTATTTATGAATTAATTCAAACGGAGATAATCTATGTCGATACTATGCGGGCGTTACTTGCTGACTTTAGAGATGTACTGCTGCGATCAGCTGGTACAAAGGGTCAGATTGTTGATGATCCGATACGGTTCATAAATGCGGTATCTCACAATACCGAAGATATACTGGCACTCCACGAACAATATTTATATACGCCGTTACTAGAACGACAGCGTGAGGCATATGTGATATCTGGAGTCGGCGATATTCTTATCGAATGGATTCGACACGCAATCGGCCCCTATCTCCATCATGCAGATGGTCTCGGATCCGCCTACGAGATCAGTGAGACTGAGCGACGACAGAATATTCGGTATGCTCAGTTTTTCAGCGACTTCCAGTCAGCGCACTCAGTTGCGAATGTATTGTCAATTATGACAAGGTTACTCCGGTACCCGCTTCTAATCATGCGTATTCTTGAAGGAATGGCAAAGTTGGATTCGGATTATGATGTTCACTATAGTGCTGAGAAACGGTATTTGGAGCGCGCGCACGGACGAATCACGCAGTTGGCTAAAGTGTTTCAGTCGCGATATGGCTCAAGTCAACGACAATATGTGCTGAATAATTTGCGAAGTACGATTCTATTCTCTGGTAAAGTTCCGCAAGTTGAACTTGGACTTCATTCTCGAACTAGAGAAGTTTTGAATAATGGGTCAGTCGAGGTTGATAATCGGCGAGCTTCTATGAATATGATTCTCCTTGATAATTATCTTCTTATCACGAAGGGAGTGATTGTATCCGGCCAACTTCGATATGACATGGCGTATCCGCCCATACCTATCGATTTACTTATGCTAGTTTCACAACACGAAAAGCCAGTGACGGCGACATTCAACCTCCAAAGCTTCGCCACGATTAATTCTGGAGCATCAGTGAGCGCCGATGAATTGAAAGATATAGCCAACTCAGACGACGCAGGCGATGATCGCAGGATTTGGCCGTTCCGAATCAAGCATCTTGGTCGAGACGGCGCGGTGTATCAGATATTCGTCGCAACTGAAGGCGACCGAAAGCAATGGTGCGCAGCGATATTGAAGACTATTTCTAGAAGACTTGCATCGCAGTCAAAGTCGTTTGCGCTTGATGTGGTAAGCGATGCCAATTTCGCGTATCGCCAAAGAGACAGCAAGGGCGCTATTGCTGAATTACATATCTCATCACCCGAATCGATTGTCAATCAAGCGTTGAAAACGACAAAGGAAACACCATATCCGAATCCGATTGGAAAACATGCGACATGCGCTGCGTTTTTCTATTTAGACGAAATTGATGCTACGAACATCGAGAGTAAGATGATTAACAGCGATCAGTATAAAGACCGGAAACCGTATGTTATGATTGGTTGCCAAACGGGATTATTTCTCTCATATGGGTTCAATGGTCGCTGGTTCCGCATTTTACAGCTTGATCATGTGAAGCAGATCAAGGTGTTGCCGGAGTACGGTATTGCGATCATCCTTGCGGATAAGCATTTGCTGGCATACAGTCTGGAAGCGCTGTTTGCGCACGATACAGTTAAGAATCGCACAGAGATTAGTCAACAGTCGCGCTTAACTCGACTTTTGAGCTTTGGACAGCTTTCAGATGACGATTCATTAAAGCCGCAACCTATTGGAGATTCACGTCATTTCGATTGGTTTACTGTCGGTATCCTTCAACACCGAACAATCATAGTCGCACATGAGCACTCCACAGGTTCAGATTTACGAGTTTTCGAGCCAGTTGCTGGGAAGCCCCAAGAATTCACTGCATATGATTACGGACGAGCGCTTGATGACCCACATGAACGACGCATGCGGATTGCAAATTTAAGGAATAGCGGCCTGTATGGGTTTACGGCTGAGAGAATTGGACAGGATTTAGTGCGTGAGATGGAGCCTATTCTTTTGAATTGCTCTTGCTTGGGAGCAACTATTGTGAAGAATATGATTATGCTGCATACTGAGAAAGGTAATTCCTCCTTTTATTTCCTTGCTTTGTATAGTTTTCTGAGCTGTGCTGATATGTTGGTGGGATAGGTTTTCGAGCATTGCTATATCCCGCGATGACAATTGTCCCACTTCCCCAACTCGTCACGTCCGACCCGGTCTCATCTAGCCAACTTTCTCGGCAGCGACCGCTGGGATTTTTCCATGTGTCTGAGAATTTCTATTTGCTTTGCTACTCTACAATGTGTATAAGTTGCGACGCTTATGGCTACATTTCCCGCCAAGTCGTCATTCATTTCACTGGTCACGCTAAAGCTGTCGCTGTGATATTTCCGTACGTGATTGGTTTCGATAGCGATTTTATCGAAGTCCGGCTTATCCAGACCGGAGCGCTAGTGAATATTATCACGGGCACTGATATCACGCTAATTGGTTCGCAGACGTATAGTGGTCATGGAGGAAATATAGCGTATAATAATCCGTGCGGGCTAACGGGTAAAGATGTAGTTGTACGAATGGCGCATCCGTTCGACAGCGGGCGACAAGTTATTTTCCGGTTGAAGAAGAATGAAGAGGCTACGTATTAATATGCGTTTTTTACGATATGTGCATGATTTGGAGTTTTTTGTTTATGGTTACTCATGATATATTTGTCGGTTTACAATATGGTGTGAACAAAAAAAACCTGTAAACCTACTTTCGACTATATTGTTCGCTTAAAAAAGCGACTTAATGTCCCCAATCCATGAATAACAAAACCAAATCAGGCAAATATTGTACAAAAAGAATACTAGGAAAATGTATGACGCCGGCATGTGAATATATATGAGTACGGCAACGGGATATTTCATCTATATGATTCGCCGCCTCCTCGGCATATCACGGGAACAAGAAATAAAAAAAGGAACGAAATACCAGGATCCCCAAAGCCTAGGAAGACCCAGGAATCGAAATACGTTGCCTTCGTCTCCAGAAATCCCGCCATCGAGAATCGCATTCCCGCGTAACCCAGCAGCCTGCAAAATGAACAACTAAATCACCCGTCATCCACCCCATATCGTCAGAGCCGACCGAGAACGCGTTTATTGAGCGTAAATCGACAAAGGCGAAATGTTGCTGGATTTTGGGGTAATTGGTGATAATGCTGTTAAGGGCGTCTTGTTCTAGTCTTTCGAATTTTGTTTTGATGTATTTTGGATCTTGCCAGAGATTGAGGAACTGTACTGTCCATTCTGATCTTCGGATCATGAATGAGCCGGCGTTCACTCCATGGTGATCTTGCGCAATCACGACGTCAATTTTGTCGGGGTTGATCGTTTCAGGTACATAATAGCCAGATTTTGTGCCATCTGGAAGACGAATCTTGGCTCCGGCAGTTATTCGTTGTTTGAGCACTTCAGGATTGAGAACTAGGGATGCAAGGTCTACAGATGGCGTCATGAGAATCGCATCTGTGTCGAGCCACCACACCCATTCGGCTTCGGGGTTGGCTTGGAAAGCGTCGATGATTGCTGGAATTTTGCCCCATACCGCAGGTCGACCGTCGCCTTGATATTTGGTGATGTTGAAGAATTGATAAGTGTAGTCTGGTTGCACGGTTAGTTTTTTAAAGAGTAAAATTCGGATGAACTTGTACACGTACTGTGATATGCGCAATACTCTTCCCTGTTTTCGTTCACGTTCCGGAACAGGTCGCTAATTTCGCTATTATGACCTTTTCCATCAGAAGCAGTAAGCAAAACAATCTTCTTTCCCTTTGGCTCCAAAGTATCCGGCGCCTTCCCTCTGATAGAGTCCAGATATTTCTGCCATTCCTCCGCATGCGCCCTAACTTCTTCGCTGACAGCAGCGCTAGTCGATGCCTCTTCAGACGCAGGCGGCGGCGCATTTTGCACTTTTGGTTTCATTGCGCTCTGTCGGTCTGGGACTCTTCCGAATTTACTCTCCGCCGTCTCGCCGAACTCGTCGACTTCGAAATGAGGAAGGTTCTTGGTAGGCGCTTGCTGGACACGGGCGCCTTGCTTTGGCGGTGGTTTTGAAATATGGCCCGCTGAATCCTTGACGCGAAGATCAGCGTCCAGAGATGATGGCAAAGACACGTATATGAATGCCATTGCCGCTACCAGAAGCAACAGCATCCCTAGTTGGACCTTGCGAACCTGTATCATGGCTAGTGCTGTGCGGACTGAGTTCCGTGAGCTTGCCGGCGTGGGTATTTTGAAGATGAGACTGTGGGAGTTTATTATTGCCTCGAGAGTGGGCGGCTTCTTTTGGCATCACAACCACCGAAACTCTAACGGATGGCTGCGTCCATGCTGCCTCGAGCATGTTTGGGAAGGCTCAGGCAATAGAATCGCGGCAATTGATGTTAGTGGGATGGGAAGCCCGAATAGCTGAAGCCAGCTTGCTTAGTTAGATTACCTTTCATTAGCTAGAGTTATAGGGTCGTATATCTGCCAGTCTTTACCTACTACCATAGTCGATACATTCTATAGCTATATACATATAATACAAGAGTACTAATAACTCAGCTGGCCATCTCTATCTGCTCTATGCATTCGCTTCCAAAGCCTGCAGCTTCACCAACTCATGGTACCGTCCCTTCTTCGCCAACAAGTCCTGATGCGTTCCACTCTCAACCACGACGCCTCCCTCAAACACGTAAATCACGTCCGCTCTCTGAATACTGCTAAGCCGGTGTGCAACGGCAATAGTCGTTCGACCTTTGGCAGCTTCGTCAAGTGCCGCTTGGACGACTTTCTCGGACTCGTTGTCGAGTGCGGATGTAGCTTCGTCGAGAAGTAATACCGCCGGATCACGAATCAGAGCGCGAGCAATCGCAATACGCTGCTTTTGACCGCCGGAAAGAAGCGTTCCTTTAGAACCACAGAGGGTATCGTAGCCATCTGGAAGTGACGTGATGAAATCGTGGATATTAGCCTGTTTGCAGACTTTGACGATTTGTGCGTCTGTGACCTCGTTAAGAGAACCGAGTCTGATATTCTCTTTAATACTACCAGAGTATAAGATAGGCTCCTGCGAGACGATCGCGATATGACTGCGGTATTTGTTCACATTGTACTGCGCGATGTCTTTGCCATCTAACAAGACTTTGCCAGAAGTAGGACGGTAGAAGGATTCAATCAAGCCGATTGTAGTTGATTTCCCACATCCAGAAGAACCGACAAGAGCTACATACTGACCCTTCTTAATCGAAAGATTTAAGCCGCGCAACACAGGAACCTCTCTGCGAGTCGGATATCGGAAGCGAACGTCTTTGAACTCAATGTTTCCTTCGACGTTCTCGGGCCCGGGCCCGTCGACATCCCACGTGTCAATTTCAGGCTCTTGGTCGTATAGCGCTTTGACACTCGCGGTAGCTTGGTATGCTTTTCCCATATCTGGAGCAAATGAGAACGCGATACCAGCCGCCTGAGCACCGTATACGACAGACATGAACGTAACGTAAAACTGAAATAACGAATATTCATGACTCTTTATGAATAACGACCCGACCCAAAATGCCAAAGCCATAATCAAAAAGATTAACGTCTGCGCAACGCCGTACCAGAGTGCAGAAATATTACTCTGACGACGCGACAAGCGCACCTGTTCGCTAAGAGTAGCGTGATATGTCTCGAGAACCTGGTCTTCACGAGTAAGTGATATGACAGTCTTAATCGACGAAGCGGCTTCGCATGCATATGTAGCCGAGACCTGATGCGATTTTCTTCCGTCTTGTTGGAATTTGGCAAGGATGTAGAATCGATAGAATCCGGCGCCGATAAGAAGAGGTACGCACGCTGTTGTGATGAGTCCAAGTTTCCATGCAACGCTCAAAGAAAGAATAATACTAGACGCCAGGATCATGACGGAGTTCATAAGCTGACCAAACGTCGTACCGGATAATCCTATAGCTAGTTAGTACAGCACATACGACAAATAATCGGCGGCAAGCATACCTTCTACAGCTTGTGCATCTCGGGAAAGTGTGCTAGTAAGTGCACCAGTAGAGTTCTCATCCTTATCAAAGAAAGCAATGTCCTGTCTCATAATTCTTCTGAACGTTCCGATACGTATTCTGCGCACTAATTTCTGTCCTGAGTAAGAATAAATACCAAGAGCAGTAGCCGATGCAAGCAGTTCAACCGTGGCAAGCATGAAAAATAAGCCGGCAAAAATATTGATCTCTCGTCGCATGCGATACGCGTCTGGCATGTAACTAAATGCCTCCACACATTTTCCGTAAAATAGACCGAGTGAGGGATATCCTAGGCCCTGGATAGTAGAGCAAAGAGCACCGAGTATATTCAAACGTCGCTCAGGTGCACTCAGCTCGTAAATAAATTTGACAAGTTCCAAAAACGTATACTTCTTTTCCTCCGCTATCTCCACCTCGCCAGCTGATGTCATGACTCTACCAATAGTATTCGCCGTCTTCATTTGCGACAACTCCGCCATCTCAAGATTCTTCTCATTCACAAACTCTTCGGCAATGTCGTTCACAGGCACCACAGTTGTCAATTCGGCGTCTAAAGTCTGAGCTTGAACTAGGTCATAGTAATCGGTCTTGCGAGCTATAAGCTCGCTGTGAGTTCCTTGCTCGATGATTTCGCCCCGGCGCATGACGACGATTAGATCAGCATCCTTGATGGTTGATAAGCGATGCGCGATGACTATTGTAGTTCTGTTCTTTGATGCACGATCGAGAGCTTCTTGAACGACTCCTTCTGATTTTGTGTCCAGAGCAGAAGTAGCCTCGTCAAGTAACAGAATTCGGGGATCGCCAACAATCGCGCGAGCAATCGCAATCCGCTGTTTCTGACCACCAGACATCAAAAATCCCCGCTCGCCAACGTTTGTATTGAGACCTTCAGGGAGAGCATCAATAAAAGTCATAGCATTAGCCATTTTGCAAGCTTCAATGACTAGTGCTCTCTTCTCTATTTCAGATGCAAACTCATGCTTAGTGCCAATGAGACCATGGCAAACATTTTCATATATTGAACAGGCGAATAGCGTCGGTTCTTGGGATACCAGAGCGATTTGTTGACGAAGCCATTTGACGTTAAGATCGGTGATGTTGTGACCGTCTATGAGCACTTCACCGGCAAGAGGAGCGTAAAAGCGCTCAAGTAGGCCAATAATAGTTGATTTTCCAGATCCAGATGCGCCAACTAGTGCCACAGTTTTGCCCGCGGGGATTTTGAGACTGTAGTCAGACAACACGGTCACAGTAGGCCGCGATGGATAGATAAATCTTACGTTCCTTAGTTCAATCTCACCCTTGATATCGCCCAGTTTCTCCCCGTCCTTGGAAAATGAGTCAATATACGAGGCACGATCAATGGTTGTAAAAATCTTATTGACGGCAGCCAAGCCGGAGGTCACCGAACGGATGTGAGGTGTAATGTTTGAAATAGCAAATGTACCTTCAACCATAGCAGCCAACACTGTGATGATTTGACCGATAGTGATTTCATTATTGGCAAGCAAGACAGATCCTTGCCAGAATCCTAAAGCGTCGTCACTGTATACACCGAGCCACAGAAATCCGGTGACGATTCCAACTGCAGCTCCAGCTCGTAGGGCCCAGTACTCGCTGATTTGCAAGAATTTGGAATACTTGTCAGCTAAACGGTCCTGCATCTGAAAGGCGTGTACGTTGCGGATAGAAGATAGAACTTCTTCGGCGATAGAACCGCCTGCGGAAGCACCATCCAGAGATCGTGTGAAGTAGACAGTCATTCGATTCGAAGTGAAGGAGAAGGCAATGCCAATTCCAATAGCAATCGACATCATAATCAGTGTCAACTTGTAACTAAAGCTAAATCCGATAATAAACGCAACGACGAACGTGGATAAATTCTCGGTGATATATCCGAGCTTTTCCGACATTCCTTCTTGGATAAGCATTGTGTCGGACGAAATGCGATTTGTGATTTCTCCGGAACCAAGTTTATCGAAATACCCGATATTCTGACGAAGGATGGCAGCGAAATATTGCTCTTTGATCCGCGACGCAAGGACGTCGCCTCTGTCAATGAAAATAAACGTGGTGATGTAGGAAAGTACGAATTCGGCAATTCCAAGGTAAACGAAGAAGAGAGCGAGGTAATTGACTCTGCGTTGGAAGTCGTCTGGCGAGATATATTCATATTCTGTTCTGTAAACGGTATTATTGTACATGGTTGAGTTGTAGTCGTATGCCGTCGAGCTGTTCAGTCCATTTTCATAGTTTCTGACATAAGTAGTGAACGTCTCGGTGACGGCGCCAAAGACGAGCTGTATATATTCTTATTAGCTTGTGTATTAGATGATTGAAGAGAAAAAAAGGAAAAAACATACCGGTACAAGGGCTTTCACAGATCCCTCGGCAATAGCCAATATGAAAGCCAGAACGATCATAAACTTATCATAACGCGTTGCGTATTTGTATACGGTGAAGAGCGTGGTTTTAATACTAGGCACCTCGACCTGCTTTCTTAAAATCTGAGCATCTTCGTACGGAAGTCCAGAGAACTCATCAGTCACGCTCGGAACATCGACAACACTGGAGTCTTTGCTGAGAAGAGGAGTGTTGTCCGTCGCCGAGGCCGAACCGTCGCTGCTCGAAGAATGAACGGATTTCTTCTCCCAGTCGCTGCTCATGCTTGAAGCCTGCGTGGACATTATGTTGACTGTCAAGCTGATATTCAACCACCTGAGCGAGTCATGAGCTTAAACGAAAGACGAGGATGCTCGGACCCTGCTTGTCCAAAGATTGGGCCGGAGGCAACAAGAAATCAAGGTTAAAGTTTGCAGGCGCACGAGTCGCGATAAGAGACGATAAGGACGGGCGAGCTGCAGCGTGATGCGCAGACCGAAGGAACGAGAAAATAAGCAAGAGCATGCGATAAGGAAAACGGGGAATTCGCACGAATGGCTAGCATCAGGTAAAAGCCAAACAGCCTTATAGAAAGAAGGCTTTTGGGGAGAGAGCCGCCACACGCACAAGCTCATCCGGTGGCTTGCCAAGTTCGTTCAAAGCCCGATTATATAATCTTCCGTCGGCACTCTGTCAAGTTGATGATGATGTACATTCTGTCAAAGTCGAGATGTTTCGAATCATACGTCTGGCGTAATGAATTATCTGCAGTAGAAAAAAACTGGAGGCGTAGCAGTGCTTTATTGCGGGTTCGTTAAGCTACCTTTTATCTTTTTTGTTTTATTTCTTTTTGTTACTTCCCAGATTTTTCTTTTACATTACAATTTATACTGTAATTATTTTGCCTTCACTTTCTTTATATTATTTTGTAACATCTATTAACAGTTATTGCAACAAGAGACTCGCAATATTAAACTATAAATATTATGTAAAGACAGGATGGTAATCAGGACGTCGCTTAGTCGTATACATGTGCAAGCAGATAGAACACCTCCCCAATCCGTTCGGATCCAAGAACGAAGGATAAGGGACGGCAAGTAAGCACTGATTATAAAGCGGTTGCTTATAAGCTGTTCACAATCCGCGTTCAGATGTCGTAATCACAAAGACTACATTTGTATCTGCATATGAAGTGCGCTTCTATTCGCGCGGAACTTCACCGACGCAGTCGCCCCGCCATCTGAATATTTGATTTTAGTCAAGTATTGGTCAACAGCTTACTTGGCACATATACATCATGCTCTCCTTTACTAGTCAAGTGAGATTAGGGCACGGTATTATTATCGCACATACAGCACCGCTTCTACGTTATCGTCAAGTGTCGTCTCGGAAGATTTCCCAAAAAGATTTAGCATTTACAAATTAAATTACTATTCTCATAGCGCATGACTTCCTTCCCTATAGAAGCTCCTATAATTAAGTTCTGTCAGTTTTTTGGCAGGATCGGCATAAGGAAAGACTTACACGACTTAATCCCCAGGTTATCTTACAAAGTTTCTTATATTAACAAAAACGCATTCTTCAGCCGTATCAATCTGATGCTTTGTAAAGGCTAACGCTATTGGCTCTGGAAGGAAGAAGCACTTGACTTATTGCCTCTTTTGGAGATTGACATACGCTATCAGGCCCCTGGAAATAAGTTGCGAGAAAACACCAAACAATAACTTTTAGCAACATTTAACTTTATACGCTCTAAATTTGTATAATGAAACCAACTACGTATTAAGTATTATCAAAAGCCTGACAGCTATGGACACCGTAACCAGTCTATCAGGATTTATTATCAGCATCATAATGTCCATTCTGAAGCTTTCGCGATTCTCGCGTCTGCAAATTACAGCGATAGAGACGACCAGCAGCGCTTTTACACCTCGCCATAATTTACTCCGTGAACGGTATTGTTCTTCAGAGTAGCCCTTCTTCAGTACCGCACTAAGTGAAAGCAGCTATACTGTTGCTCTTCTTCGTGTAAATTCGCCTTATACAGATAGCTCATACGAACGGCACTGCTCGTTGATCGGCGGCCGCTATCGCACGATCAGCTCCCGCATCTTCACTGGCTCAGAAGTTTGTAGTACGATATACCCCACGTCCAGCCACTAACCAAAAATGGTACACGTCCTTATTCGAGCTGTCTAAAAGTTACTCTTTACGGAAAATTCCGCGACTAAACCGTAAATGCAGATCAACTCTTCGAGCCGCAACGCCTTAGCGCGGCTTCGTGTCGCTTGATATTTCTCTATCTTGTGTGTATCCAGCTCCTCGTCTTCCGCACTCATCAGCTGCTTTACAATTTCGGGTCTGCCGGAACAGACGCAAAAGAGAATCAAGGTCCGAGTCAGTTCTGTTGGGTGAGAACTAGGGCGAGGATTGAGTTTGCACAGATCGCTTGCGAACTCCTTAAGGTTTGCTCTCCGGATAATGCTTAGCTTCCATCAGAAATGTAGGGATCAATTGGGTGCTTGTCGACTGTTATTTTGTAATATGCAGTGGCCTGATACCATTTCCAATTTCAGAAAGAGACCATGAAGTCGCGCACGAAGCGAGAATAAGCCGACGCTGTTTTGCTACTCACGAAAGGCTGATAATGACCGGGGCGCTTTGCCTGTCGCTTCAATTGCCATTTTTTCTACCTGCTCGCATACCCTACGCCATCCTCATTTATTAAACTTCCTTATACTGGCTATTATGATCTTTTCCCGCAAAGTACCAAGTTCCTCGGAACTTCGCGTATGCTATATCGTGTTGTGGCGAATAATGACCAGGATACGGAAAGCTGTATTGTTATGGTGTCGGCTTGAATTTCTCCGTTTCATGGCGGCTGGATATTCTGGGTTAGAGAGATGCTGGATATCGTCTATATATCAGCCATGGCCACCTCCTGTGCTGCCATCTTCTATCATCTCATAGGTTCGTGACATACAACTAATATGTATCTCGACGAAACACCTTCCGGTGTTGAGAACATCGCAGTGAAGGAGCGCTCTCCCAGAGACCTCCCACCCGGACGTCACTTGATGCGTAACTGGATGCTCGCGCTACTTGTTACCACATTCTGCGCTGCCGCTCTTTTGCTCCTCGATGTTTTGCCTGTCCATGAAACTTCCGCTCTCCATCGTCTATCTGCCCGGTCTCTTAATCCTCGCGCGTTCTTCTTTCCTGGTGATGGCAATAGATTTCGCTTGAATACTTGGAGCAACTACCAATTGAACACCAACGTGAAGATATTGAATAGTGCCCCGACTACGCGCTACTACACATTCGAGGTTAGCGAGACAGAAGGCTGGCCGGATGGCTTCAGACGTCCAATGACGCTCATCAATGGAAAATTTCCCGGCCCGCTAATTGAAGCGAATCAAGATGATACACTGGTTATCACTGTCAAAAACAAAGCTAGTGAGCCAACGACGCTACATCTTCATGGGCTGTTTCAAAAGGGAACGGGCTATTATGATGGTCCGGCTGGGAATGCGCAATGTCCTATCCCACCTGGGGGGACGTTTACCTATCGCGTTAAGTTGAATGGGCAATTTGGTACGTTTTGGTATCATTCGCATTATCTTACGCAATATAACGATGGTATTATTGGACCGCTTATTGTTCATGGCCGTGAAGAGAGAGCTTTGATGAAAACGTACGATCATGATCATGTTGTTTTGTTGTCTGATCTCTATCATCAGAAGTCAAGCGTTCTTCTTGAGAATTATTTGGTGCAGAATGTACCGCACGTACCGCCTGCGCCGGATAACGCGCTGATTAATGGAGCCGGATACTTTGATTGCTCAAAGACTCCTGATAGTGCGTGCTATCAAGCCGAGGCAAAACGGCAGATTTTCTATTTCCAAAAGAACAAGAAATACCGGTTACGGGTGATAAATGCCGGTGCGGTTGGATCATCCGCGTTTTCGATTGATAAACACAAGTTATCGGTAGTCGAAGGCGATGGTACGCTCGTCAATCCGGTTGAGGTTGATACTTTGCAGGTCGCTGTCGCTCAGCGATACTCTGTTATCGTTAAAGCTGATCAGAAAGGAACAGACAAATTCTGGATGCACAACAAGATCGGTACCGGCTGTCTGGTAGACATCAACGCCAACTTGGATCCCGACGCGAAAGCAGTCGTCGTTTATAAAAGCTCCTGGCTTGAAGTATTGGCGAATAATGCCTTGGGCAAATCACTTTCGGCACAAATCGTCGCAAAAACGTCGTATACAGGCAATGATTTGAATACGGTTGCAGTGGGTGACTGTCTTGCTATGGACGACAAGATCTTTACACCAGCCGTTGCTGATGACCCAGGGCCTGCTAGCGCGTTGTATCAGATCGATGTCAAGTTTGGGATTAACGCGTCGAATTTTCTTGTTGCGTATCTCAATGATACTTCATATCTTACGCCCGCGCAGGCGACGTTGTATCAGATGTACCAAATGTATCATGGTGATTACGCTGATTCCAATCACACGATTCTGTCAAACCACACCGGAGTGCTTCCCAAAGGCACATTCAACGGCGATCCTAACCAGTTTATCATCAACGTGCCGAAAGAACAAGTCGTTGATCTTCTGATTGTCAATAACGCCGGAGCTCAGCACCCATTCCATTTACATGGACATGTGTTTTCTGTCATTGCCGTCGGAACTACACCGTTCGATTACGCCAATTACGGAAGTTATCCGACTACAAACCTGATGCGCAGAGATACTGTACAAGTCCCATCTTGGGCATTAATCAGAGTCGTGTTTAATAATCCTGGTCTCTGGAGTTTTCACTGTAAGTTTTCACTGTTCTTTGTGTTTTCCTTATTGAAGATATATGTACTAATTTGTTGGTCAGGTCATATTGCGTGGCATTTGGAAAGTGGAATGTATATGCAATTCGCTGTACAAGCCGATCAGGTCGCGAAATGGAAACCTCCTCAGGATTGGCTTAATTTGTGTCCTCGTTAGTGGGTTCTTCCAAAAACTAATTAGTAATATCCGATGCCAATATGTCATCCTTTTTTTGGTTTATCATGTATTAAATAAATAGCCACATATCTGAATATGCGTATGTAAACAAAACCTAAACTCCTCCCCATATTATACCATGTAATACAAAATTCAAAGTAATGACTGAAACAAACCATCAAACAATGTAGAACCATCATGCATAACTAAGATTCTTGTGACCAATCTTGGTAAAACTATGCCCGTCTGAGTGGATTTGCGCCTGCTCCACTTGCACCCAAATTCGTAGCTCGCACGCCAGCAGTATTCATCCTGCCAACTTTCGACAATTGCGGAGCCGACTGCATAGTCTGCAACGGCGGTCTTGTATTTGCGGGGGTATTACTACCCGGACCTTCATCGATCAATTTCCATTGCCCACGCCACATCTTCATTAACACTTTTCCTAGTTCGTCGGAGGACAATTGTTTACCTGAACGTACAAAGTTGATTGCTTCTTTCTCTTCTTGCTCAGGTGAACTATCATTAGCGGACGAGCTGCCAAACGACCAAACCATCTTCTCGCCGGCAATGGGTTCGCCCAAACCGACCGAGTTCGCCACCAGACGGACGCGCACACGTTCAACTGCTTCGGCTACTGGATCACGGTACCGTTTCACGTTCTTTAACTCCTTCGATATAGAATCTAATTCACGCTGAGCGGCGGGTCCGCCGGCGGCAGCTAGTGTCGACTCATGCCATTCGCTGCCGTTGGTACTATGTCCCGCAGACGAAGAGGTTGTAGAGTTGTCGTGGTGGTGGTGTTGATGTTGCTGTTGAAGCATATAACGTTGCTGCGCCTGTGCACTTCCTCCGGCAGCCGCAGCTGCAGCTGCGATATCAGCTAACGATGCCCCGGCTTGAAGAGACGGAAAGATGTTCGCCTGTGCGACGGCCGCAACGGCGGCATCAGCAGCAGCGGCGGCGGCGGCAGAAGCTTGGGCGTCGGTAATAAGATGTGGACGGGGAGAGTATACTGCGTTTGTAGATGGCTGGCCTGGTGTGGGAAGTGTAGCTTGAAAGTGACTTGTTTGCTGTATCGGCTGCTGGCTAGGTAGCCATGATGACGAATTCGAGTCCGTAGAAGATGATAAAATTGAATGTGCAGGCGCTTGCACTTCGCGAGCAGCAGCGGCGGCGGCCGATATATGAGCAGCCGATGGTGCAGGCGGGATTTGGACAGACCTTGTAGGGGCTGGTCCCTGAGCGGGCGGATTATCAACCAAGAAGCGCGAGCGAATTGCCGGATTAGAATCAACGGAGCCTTCAGGCGCCGGCGCCGGAATAGGATCTTGCATGCCTCTTCGTAATTCTGCAGACAGACTAGTGTTGTTCTCTTCTTGCTGCTTATTTGCAATTGCGGTGGCAGCAGCCTCGACGGCGGTGACTAATTCGTTCTTGCTGCGGTGCTCGGCCAATTTGGATGTGTTGGATGGCGATCCGAGGAGCGACTGCGTTCCTGAAGTCGGTGCAGACGAAGAAGAGGTGCGCTGCTGGACCGAGTTGACTTCGGCATCAGCCGCGGTCATGAATGTAGCCGACGCCTGCTGGTCTTTCTCCGAGCTGCCAACGACGTTGGAGAGGCGGCGGGGTAGGACCTCAATTGACAGCCCACGATCCTCGTCGTCGTCGTCGTCGTCCTCTTCCTCCTCCGAGTTTTCAGGCTCCGGGGCTACGGGCTTTCTCTCAACGGGTTTCTCAGGCTGCTTCGCTCGCCGAGGTTTCTGCTGGACGGCAGCGAGACTCGACATTGTGCGCTTGCTTGCGGTCAGATTGACACGCGAGCCTTTGCGGCCCGTCAGCGCCAGTCCTGAGTAGGACCTGCGCACGAGCGCGTCCGAAGACTTGGACCGCCGCAGTGCGTCGGCCTGCGCATTGAGCGACTTGACGCCGTACTGGCCCGCGAGACCGGCGTGTGGTGGAATGAAGCCGGGCGGGGGATGCGAGGGCGACGGCGGCGTGCTCTGCTGCTCGAGGCCCTTGAGGCGGTTGAGGCCCTTGCCGACCGAGGCGTTTCTGTGGTGGGCGCCGCCGACGACGAAGTGCTTCGAGCTCGAGCGCTTCAGGCCCGCTGGAGGCTGCGACGGGGCCTGGGAAGACATTGGTGTGCGGTGTGCCGTGTGTCGGCAGCCGAGCAGCCGGCGCCTGCTCCAGCTATCGCGCAGTCACATGACCAGCCCGCTGTCCTGGCGTCACGTGCACGGAATCCCTTCGAAGCCATGCGGCGTGGCGGCAGCGGCGATGCCACAGTGGCCTTTTCTCGCGTACTTAAGCCCCTGCTCTCCTCCTCCGCGTCCCCCAGGCATTCACACTTCTGTTAAACGCACAATGGCTCGACCATCAGCAAACATCGTCTTTTGGTCCTTACTCGTCTGGGCCCTCGCGCTCGTCGCGGGCCCGTTTCTGCTCCCGGGCGCGCTCGCAGACGACACCGAATCCTACGGAACTGGTATGCAATTTGTTTTCCCTCTGGCGTGAACCACTGCTAACATCGCGTCCGCAGTCATCGGCATTGATCTCGGCACCACCTACTCGTGCGTCGGTGTCATGAAGTCCGGCCACGTCGAGATCCTCGCCAACGACCAGGGCAACCGCATCACTCCCTCCTACGTGGCCTTCACGCCCGAGGAGCGTCTCGTCGGCGACGCGGCAAAGAACCAGGCCGCCTCCAACCCCACCAACACCATCTTTGACATCAAGTAAGTCCGCCTCTGGCACCCATCGTGCTGGTGATCTGCTGGCTAACACACTGTTCACAGGCGCCTCATTGGACGCAACTTCAACGATAAGGAAGTCCAGGCCGATCTCAAGACCTTCCCCTTCCCTGTCAAGAACAAGGACTCCAAGCCTGTTGTCCAGGTCACCATCGGCGACGAGGAGAAGATCTTCACTCCCGAGGAGATCTCGGGCATGATTCTCGGAAAGATGAAGGAGATTGCCGAGTCCTACCTCGGCAAGAAAGTCACCCACGCCGTTGTCACTGTCCCCGCCTACTTCAACGACGCCCAGCGTCAGGCAACCAAGGATGCCGGCACCATCTCCGGTCTTAATGTTCTTCGTATCGTGAACGAGCCCACTGCCGCTGCCATCGCCTACGGCCTTAACAAGGGCGAGGGCGAACGCCAGATCATTGTCTACGATCTCGGCGGTGGTACCTTTGATGTCTCTCTTCTCTCGATCGAGTCTGGCGTCTTCGAAGTACTTGCTACTGCCGGTGACACCCATCTCGGTGGTGAGGACTTCGACAACCGTGTCATTAAGCACTTCGCTAAGCTCTACAACAAGAAGCACGGTGTTGACATCACCAAGAACCACAAGACCATGGGTAAGCTAAAGCGCGAAGTCGAAAAGGCTAAGCGCACTCTCTCTTCCCAGATGTCGACTCGTATCGAGATTGAGGCTTTCCATGACGGCGAGGACTTCTCCGAGACTTTGACTCGTGCCAAGTTCGAGGAGATCAACTACGATCTTTTCAAGAAGACTCTCAAGCCTGTCGAGCAGGTCCTTAAGGATGCTGGTATGAAGAAATCTGACATTGACGACATCGTCCTCGTCGGTGGATCGACTCGTATCCCCAAGGTCCAGCAGCTGCTCGAGGAGTTCTTTGATGGTAAGAAGGCGTCCAAGGGTATCAACCCCGACGAAGCCGTCGCCTACGGTGCTGCCGTCCAGGGTGGTATTCTTTCCGGAGAAGAGGGTGTTGAGGACATTGTCCTTCTCGACGTCAACCCGCTTACTCTCGGAATCGAGACTACCGGTGGTGTCATGACCAAGCTCATTTCCCGTAACACTGCTATTCCTACCCGCAAGTCGCAGATCTTCTCGACCGCCGCTGATAACCAGCCCACCGTCTTGATCCAGGTCTACGAAGGTGAGCGTACTCTTTGCAAGGACAACAACCGTCTTGGCAAGTTCGAGCTCAACGGTATCCCACCGGCCCCCCGCGGTGTTCCCCAGATCGAAGTCACCTTCGAGCTTGACGCCAATGGAATCCTCAAGGTTTCGGCCACTGACAAGGGAACCGGCAAGTCTGAGTCCATCACCATCACCAACGACAAGGGTCGTCTCACTAAGGAGGAAATCGACCGCATGGTTGAGGAAGCCGAGATGTATGCCGAGCAGGACGCCGAGCTTCGCGAGAAGATCGAGTCGCGCAACTCGCTTGAGAACTACGCTGCCTCTCTTCGTAACCAGGTCAACGACGAGTCCGAGACTGGTCTTGGCTCCAAGATTGATGAAGAAGACAAGGAGACTCTTATCGAGGCTGTCAAGGAAGTCATGGACTGGATCGACGACAACGCCGCAACTGCTACCAAGGACGACTTTGATGAGCAGCGCGAAAAGTTAAGTCAAGTCGCGTATCCTATCACCCAGAAGCTCTACGGCGACGCCGGTGCTCCGGGTGGTGGCGCATACGATGAAGATGACTTTGAGATGCCCGATCACGACGAGCTATAAATGCGTCTTGTTTTGCTTTTTGAAGTTTATTCCTTTTCACGTTTTGTACTTGTACTCTTAGTTCATGGGATAGCTGCAAGGAGCTACTCCGGCGAGGAAAAAAAAATGACTGGCGGCTTTGAGAGGAGAAGGAATTGTTACTATGATATTGATCGATGATTTACGGGCAGGTTTATTTTTTCTCTCATGGAACTTGTGGGCGCAAGTTTGTTAGGACTGTAGTTCTATGAATTGTAATATATCTTTTCTTCACACGTCAATTAGATATTCGTATTGTATTTAAAATATAGTGGCCACGTAGCAAGTTACCATCAGTAATGCATTAGTAATCTCTTACGCGATTAATTGAACTTTCGACCGATGATGATTGATGATGATTGTTCGACGAGCTAGCGATATCCCGGGAAGCGCCAATGAATCCAATAACACGACTGCGTACATTTTCAACATGCGCAAGGAGATTAGCAGGCGGAATCCCCGTCCACGACAGTAAAGGACGAGGCGCGGGGCCGACGATTCCACGGACAATGCGCGGGTTACCGCAGCGGATGAAGTTGCGCGGAGTCGATAAAGTGATTGCGATATCTTCTGCGAAGGGTGGTGTTGGCAAGAGTACTGTTGCAGGTACGTCGTTTATCTTTACGTTATTGAGAAAACAAGGATTTTCTGGATCGTGTTAATAATGGAGGGATAGTTAATCTTGCGCTGGCGCTCGCAATGAAGCAGAAACGCGTCGGTATTCTCGACACAGATATCTTTGGTCCGTCAGTGCCCAAACTGCTGAACCTGACAGGCGGCGAACCAAACGTCACTGACAACAACAGACTGATTCCGCTACAGAATTACGGCGTTAAGGCCATGTCAATGGGATTCCTCATCCCAGACGATGATTCTCCGATTGTTTGGCGTGGGTTGATGGTAATGAAAGCATTGCAGCAACTATTACATGAAGTCGAGTGGGATGGACTGGATTACTTGATTCTCGACATGCCGCCCGGGACAGGCGATGTGCAGCTTACTATAACGCAGCAATTAGTCGTTGACGGAGCGGTGATTGTGTCGACGCCTCAGGATATCGCGCTGATAGATGCGGTTAAAGGCATAAACATGTTTAAGAAAGTGAATGTGCCAATCTACGGGATGGTGCAGAATATGAGCGTGTTTGTATGCCCGAACTGTGATCATGAATACCATATCTTTGGAGAAGATGGGGTTCCGAAAGAAGCGCAGAGATTGGATGTCGACATGTTGGGTAGTGTGCCGCTGCATCCCAAGATCTGCGAACTATCTGATAAAGGTACGCCAGTTGTGATTGCTGACCCGGAGAGTAAGAACGCAAAGGCGTATACGGATATCGCAGATAAAATACTAAGCAAGAGCCAAAGTGCATAGAACGGCTATATTTTCAATTGTACATAATAAACATCAACGACGTTTATATTTCCTTGGGTCTTTTCGGCTCATCTTTGTCTTATCTCTCGTGCCCATTCCGCCTTCCCAAAACCCAGTCGATTTTCTAAAAAACGAATGTCTACAATAAGCGCATAACTCAGGCTTATAATTCTGTTCGCGACTACACATTCCGCAAATCATTCGATTCGCATGCTCATTAACGTGATCGCTATGCTCGTCATGGCATTTATCGCACGGGAAAACGCGATTACAGCACGAAAATCTGAACCAGCGCGTCGAGCGTCGATAGTGCTGGCAGGTACCGTTCAACGGCAGCGGGGTTCCCGCCACAATTCCTAATTGTGCGGATTTGCCTTTGGGGATTTTTCGCGCCGTCAGAGTGTGCCCTGTTTCATCGGATACTCGATTAAATTTCACCGAAGGAATCATGATTGACATTTTGGTATGGCAATTGCGGCAATTTGTACTCATGGTTTGCGCGAGTCCTAAGCCAGCAATTCCATTGCCAGACACGGGTTCAGAGCATTCGGCACAGGAAGGCCTGAATGAGCTAGGAAGGATATCAGACGCAGTACATCCTAGTAAATCGATATATCCCAATCTCTCAGCGCCAGGTCCGGCAGTATGAATAAACTCAGTAGAAAATGAATCAACAGATAAGATACTGCTACATTTTTCACAGGTCATGGAGCGGCCGCTGGATTGTGAGCGATGAGGTTTGATATCTCGGATCTCAGTCTCGGTTTTGCATCGTATACACTTGACCACAAGTGACAATAAAGTGCATTCTAAAACGGCAACGTTGATCAGTTTGATGCCAGGCAGATTTATGGATGTTGCATTTGCCGGAGGAGCTTGTTTAACGAGGGATTCTTCGACTGGCGATTCTGCGCGCGGCATGAAATCAGACGGATTGCCATCAGTGACACTGTTCCACGAATCGCTGAAATCATTAGTCTCATAGTCGAAACTGAAACCGTCATCATCATCATCATCATCCTCGTCGTCGTCATCGATCAAATCCCATTCCGGCGGGTTTCGATATTCTGCATGAGAATTTTCTTCTTCGTCCGCGGCGCTTGTAGTCTCCTTACCCAATTCACGACCCGCTTCAACTAGTATACTAGCGTTCTGAACAAAAAAATTTGCATGGGCGAAAAGTGAAAACTCATTTCGTGAAGTAGCGTGAGATTTGAATCCGTTCATGACTGCATTTTTGACTTCAGAATCAGATATTTCGACAATAACTTCGCATGCTTCTAATGGATATAGTTTGGGCACTACTAAGGTGAACGCACTCAGGTTTGCCAATGAGTCGGGTAATGAGGTCTTATTCATTGGCGAGAAAGGGATTGAAAATAAATCAGACTCATTATCGTCGGTACTAGTGCGTATGATTTTCACGGTCGGAAGACGTAACAATAGCTGCTTTACCTCGCGATCACGACGAGCTCTCGAATCTTTCAATTCGGCTTCTGAATATTTTGGCCATGTGTCCTCTGCTGCCGGTTCCTCGACCGATTTTGTGAGATCAGGATTAATTCCCCATTCTTCATACGCGTTGTACTCTTTCTCTTCTTTCTTTTTCGTCAAACTTTTCGAGACATTTATAATCTTGAACGTTTCCCTTTTTTCAGCGCTCAAAAACTCTTCAAGTCTCTTGTCAAGTTCTCTAATCATATCCACCAACGACTTTGTAAACATTCCCGGTTTACTAATCTGATCCGAAAACCCATACTCGATGTTCAACGCAAACCCGCGCGGTATATCTGCGTTCGTGACGATAATACTCGGAGCGATTTCATCAATATTCTCAGGATCGTCGGCGGGTGACGGTGGATATGCAGGTGGAACGATTAAAGTGAATTCGAGAGCACGCAATTCGAATGGGAAGTCGGGATCAGAAGGTCTGATGCGGAGGTGAATAAGATTACTGGTTTTCGCACGATGTATTAGCAACGTCAATTTATTCAGTCAAAGAATAATATAACAAAAAGCTAGACAGACCCATCAATTTCTGCATCTGAGTATCTTTTAGCGACATCAACAATTTCCTTCTCGTGGGGTGTGGATACGGGGAGTTTGTCGATAGTTGATTTCAGAAGTTGGTGCTTATGCGGGCACTCTTTACCACGTTTGCAGCCTGTTAGCTATATTAGCAGAGAGGACATTATCAGATATCAGAAGTTAAACATACCTTCAGGCGTATTGAAGTCATGGCAGATGGTATATCGGACAGGCGTCAAGCTTGGCAATTTGAACTTGCCGCTACTTGACGAGGTCATGGTGTATAAGTAAATATACACGCTCTGTATATAGCTTCTCAGTCTATATAAACTCTATATAGAACCTTTCAGGCCGGAATAAATCAGTTGTACGTCGGCGGTTGATCGCTCTTATGATTGAGGCACGGGCAATCCCAGCGACACGTGACCTTGAATTATCATTGCTCGAACGTCAGCAGAGCCTGGATTTTCAACAGATATCAGCATCAAAAAATGGCTTTGCTAATCAGAAGTTCACTGCTACGGCGAATGCCAATATCGTCTTTCAATGCAGTTCCCAGAATTGCGCCCGTTCAGCTTTTTCGGCAACCAGCGCTCATTCGCACATTCACAAACACACTGCCGCTAAAGGCCATCGAGCCCCCGCGTCTGTCGCCCGAAGACACAATTCGACTCCAAGAAGAATCAGAAAGCAAGCTGAAGGCGCAAAAGGCCAAAGACCAAGCCGCGCGTATTCTGGCAAAAGTGCCTGCTCGATTCCGCCCACATGCCGAAAAGCTTCTGAGTGAGCCCGGCTCGTTTATCATGTGTTTTCTGCTCCTGCATGAGATTTCCGCGGTTGCGCCGCTGTTTGGGTTCTTCTGGCTCTTTCAGGCAATTGACTGGGCGCCGCCGTTGCCGGAGGAAATGCTGCAGAAGGGAATTGAGTTCTTCTCGAACGCGGTTGAGCCTGATAAGATTCCGGCTGGCTCTGCTGGAGTGAAGTATATCGCCCAGGGGGCTACGGCTTATGTTCTGGTGAAGGTGAGTTTTCGTGTTCCGGTTGGGTTCAAGTTGGTTTGCCGGTATTGGTTATTAACATTGGCTTATAGTTACTCTTGCCGGTTAGGATTCCACTATGTTTGCTGGTGACGCCATGGTTTGTTCGGCGAACAATCGACCCCGTGAAGAAGGCTTTCAAGATGAGAAAAGCAATGCGAGAAGCAAGGAAAGGTCCGAAACTGCGCTGATTCGAAGATAGAAGGAATTGTATATATTTGCTGTCAGTAGCGATCGTGCTGAGGCACTAAAATGCCTTAATACATGATAACCAGCAATCATTCGGCAATTCAAATACGCGGCAAACGATCAAAGATATACTAATAACCTCCTCAGCCGTATCTTACAGCTACAGACCCCACCAATCACAGAAAGTACAAACCCCAAACTCATTTCCAGAACGCGTCAAGACGCGTAAAGACGCGTCAAAGCCAGTTCAAAAACCGCCCAGAACCTTAATTTCAATCAAGGGGCGCCTCTTTTCTTTGCTCCTCTGCACCCTGCTCCTTTCTTTGTCGTCTGCAGGCACTCATCCGCGACAATCGTCACCGCCAGCTTTTCCATTACTAAACCATGGCTTCTGAAGTTGATCATCTTGCGGCGCTGGCTTCGGATCCGTTCGAGCCCATGACGCCAATTGGACGGCGTCGGCGGCGGTCGACGGCGAATCCCCCGTCGTCGATAGCCGGCGGCGCGAGTTCGCAGGGCGACGAGGACGCATTCATGTCTGATCACGCCGAGATAGAGGATCCGCCTAGACGGCGGCTAGATGTTGCGATTCCGAAAGTGGTCGACAAGACGGGCGAGGAAGTTGGCGAGACGTTTCGCGAGTTTTTGGAGACGTTTGTGGATCCTGCTGCTGAGCTTGTGGAGGAGGATGCGAGCGAGGCGGATTTATACTACGTGAAGCTGATCAGAGAGATGAAGATCGAGGACAAGGTCACGTTGTTTGTGGACTATTCGCATGTGGCGTCTGTCCAGGGCGGTGTGCTTGCGCAGGCGATTACCGAGCAATACTATCGATTCCAGCCGTTTTTGTTGCGCGCTCTTCACAAGCTCATCATGAAGTATGAGCCTAGTCTGGTTTCGTCTCAGCAGGGATCGAGTGCTTCTGGATCGATGCGGAGCACCTCGTCAACCGGCTCCAAAAACAAAGCCAACGAGAGACTTTTCCAGCTCTCGTTCTATAATCTCCCGCTCGTGCAACGGATCCGAGACCTCCGCACCGAAAGAGTTGGCTGTCTAATGTCGATTTCGGGAACAGTCACCAGAACCTCGGAAGTCCGCCCGGAGCTGTACAAGGGCAGCTTCACATGCGATGCGTGCCATGCGATTGTCGACGATGTCGAGCAAATGTTCAAGTATACCGAGCCCGCGATCTGTCCTAACGAGACATGTCAGAATCGTACGCACTGGAGTTTGAATGTTCCTAGTTCGTCGTTTGCCGATTGGCAAAAAGTCAGGATTCAAGAGAATTCTTCCGAAATACCCACTGGTTCAATGCCCCGAACGTATGTCCTTACACTTGCATTTCCGATGGAATTCTTCCTAACTAACCCTTGAATCACATAGCATGGACGTCATTCTCCGCGGTGAAATCGTCGAAAAGGCAAAAGCAGGCGACAAAATCGTCTGCGTAGGCACGCTTATCGTCGTCCCCGACGTCACCCAACTCGGTCTGCCAGGCGTCAAACCCGAAGCCACGCGGGACTCGCGCAACGCTCCTCGCAGCGCCGAGGGACTTGGATCTGGTGTTTCTGGACTGAAGTCTCTCGGTGTCCGCGATTTGACGTATCGGTTGGCGTTTCTGGCTTGCTTTGTCAATTCTACGGAGGCGAAGGATTCAGGAGTTTCGGACGTGCGTGGAGATGGCGAGCAAGGCGACTTTGAGCAGGAAGAGTTTTTGAACTCGCTAAGTCAGGAAGAAGTCGATGAGCTTAAGGCTATGGTTCGCGCCGATCATACGTATGCGAACTTGGTCGATAGTATTGCTCCGTCGATCTACGGGCATGAGATTATCAAGAAGGGAATATTGCTGCAGTTGATGGGCGGTGTCCATAAAGTCACGCCGGACGGTATTCATTTACGTGGAGACATCAACGTCTGCATCGTTGGCGACCCGTCCACTTCGAAATCCCAGTTTCTCAAATACGTATGCAGTATTCTTCCTCGAACGGTGTATACCTCCGGCAAAGCTTCGTCTGCAGCCGGTCTCACGGCGGCAGTAGTCAAAGACGAAGAGACCGGAGAATTCACCATCGAAGCCGGCGCGCTGATGTTAGCCGACAATGGAATCTGCGCGATTGACGAGTTTGATAAAATGGATATCTCGGATCAAGTAGCGATTCACGAAGCCATGGAACAACAAACAATCTCGATTGCCAAAGCCGGCATTCACGCGACGCTTAATGCGCGGACATCGATTCTCGCGGCAGCGAACCCGGTGAATGGCCGGTATAACCGAAAGGCGTCGTTACGCGCGAATATCAATATGTCGGCGCCAATCATGTCGAGATTCGATTTATTTTTCGTCGTGCTCGACGATTGTAACGAAAGAATCGATACCATGCTCGCGACGCATATAATTGATATCCACCGGCGCCGCGACGAAGCCATTAACCCGCCGTTTTCTACCGAGCAGTTGCAGCGCTATATCCGGTACGCGCGCACGTTCAAGCCGAAAATGACGCGCGAGTCTAGAGATTTCATGATTGAGAAATATAAAGAGCTGAGAGCGGATGACGCGCAAGGCCTGGGTCGCAATTCGTACCGGATCACAGTTCGACAGCTGGAGTCGATGATTCGGTTGTCGGAAGGTATCGCGCGAGCGAATTGCGTGGATGAAATCACTCCTGCGTTTGTGAGGGAAGCGTATAATTTACTGCGACAGTCGATTATCCACGTCGAAAAAGATGATATCGACGTCGACGAAGAGGACGAGGACGCGGACGAGGACGAGGTGCGTAAACAGGAACAGCAAGTTGCGCCGCAACCAGAACCTCAGCAGCCGGTAAAGGCAAAGCAGAAACTCAGCTATGAAAAGTATACATCGATCGTCAACATGCTGCTCCGTCGCGTAAGCCACGCGGAGTCCCAGGGCCGCGAGGGAATCTCTCTTGAGGAATTAACTCAATGGTACCTCGAGCAGCGCGAAGACGATCTGCACTCGGAAGAGGAATTCGAGTACGAGCGGTCGACTGTGCGGAAAGTTATCCGCAGAATGGAGAAAGAGAGCTTGTTAATGAGTTTGCGAGGGCAAGTGTTGGAGAAGGAAGGCGAAGTGCCGCTGGAACAGGTGTTGTATGTTGTGCATCCTAATTGTGCGCTTGATGAATAATTGGTTTATATTTCGCTGTCTTTTGTATTTTGTATTGTGGGCTATGGTATTGTATTGTAATCACTATAAACATTGTTTTATTTCATTTGACTCATCACTAACCTATTAGCATCACTCTCGTATATAACTTTTCACCTACGTGCAATGAACGTCGTCATATATCTTTCACAACTCACGGAAACATCCGTCTTCGCCCCATTCTCCCACGATATCAGTCTCAATCCAATCCGGTCCCGTCGCAGCCGGCCCTCTGACAAACAACTAATAAAAACCCAATTAGCTTTCTGCAGATTCCCACCCTGAAAAGAAGATAGTTACTTACACAACCCTGTCGATCGCCGGCTTTCAAAGTCTCGATATCCTTAACAATAGCTTCCAAGCACGGCAACACAGGTCCAAAGACGCGAACATTCCCTAAATCCCTATAATCCAACACATGAGTCTGACAAATCGGGCCCGCGATCCGCGCGCTCGTCAATGCGTAAATCACTTTCGCGCCCAGCACGGCGCGGATATGTACGAGATCGCGAGAGGTCAGCGATGTCTCGCTGGCTGGCGACAACTTGAAAATACGTGGAGGATGCGTTTCGTGGGTGTAGATTAGGCGGAGAGAAGGGTATTCTTTTTGGATCGCGGAGGGAAGATTACCTTGCGCTTGGTGACCGTATGCGCGCATGAGTTTGAAGGATGTGAAGAGTGACGGTTTGATTGCACACATCTGTTTCAATGTCGCAACCGATCTATCAGATATCAGCCCGCGATCTCGGCGCCACATAACAAGGACAACTCACGTAATAAGAACAGAGGGATCAATCTTCTTCAATAATTCCAAATCATGAATACCACCACCAGAGGTCCCGCAAAGTGCGATATGGCATTGCGATGCCATAGCAGTCAACAGCATTATCCGATTATACAAGTCGCTCCACGTATTAAGCGGTACAACTGTATCCGAAGCAAGCAATCTTTCATGCTGCGGGACACCGCGCATTTGCGCCGCAATAGCGGAAATAATATGCTTCACTCTTGTTAGCTTACCTCTCAATAAACCACAGATAATAACAAAAAGCTAACATACGCGGTGATGAAACGATCGGGTCTCAATCTTTCCTTCAGAGTCAGGGAAACTAGTTATGAAAACAGGTAACCGGGTAAACTCCATCTCATCAGCTTCAACATCCGGCGGAGTAGCAGTACACTGCAACAACTCATAAAAGGTATGCACTTCAACACCTTTCAAGCTCTTCTTCAACTGCTCGGTCCACTCGGACACGTCTTTATCACCCGGTGCCGAGAGATTGAGCGCAGTAGGAACTAATACGACGGCTTTGACTGATTTCGGCAGCACGAGGTGCGTGAAATCAATCGTTCCGACAGTATACACGAAAACCTCCGGCTGGGTGGCATCTAAATGCTTAGACAACTCAGCCATGTCGGAGATCAACGGGAGTAAGACTGTAGCGATGCCGTATCTGACGCACGCAAACGAGAGAAGAAGATTGGGAAGCGTGTTGGGCAGGTACACCGCGACTTTCGAGACCGACGGCGCGTAAGTCGCCAGTGCGGCCGCCAATGGCGCCAATTTTGCCTCGAGCTCATCTAGTATTGTCAGTGCGCTATTCAGGAAGTTGTTGGAAAAGGCGGATCAGTACGTACCGTACTCGAAGACGGTCTTGCCGTTCGCATCCACGACAGTCAGATCAGCACTCTTCGCCAGCGTCCACACATCGCGCACATCGCCATCTCTGTACGTTCCCGAGTCGCGGATATCAAGCCCGGTGACTAAAGGGTACGTAAATGGCGTGACAACCGATCTGTGGATTGCCGATTCGTCCGGCTTCCGCACGGGCGAAAGCGAGGATTGGTGGTAGAGTGCGACGGGATGGATGTCCGGGTACTTGTGCGAGAACCAGCGGACGGCAGCGAGCGCTGCTGTTATTCCCGCGAGCCCGAGGGTCAGAGGAGGCACGTCCGAAAACGACATTGCGGGCTGCGAAGTGTGTGCAGAGGAGATGTGGAGAAGCGGACAAACTCACGGGTGCGGCTCTCTACAAATGTCGTCTAACGGCTTACTTAAGGACGATAGTAGAAAGATCAATGAACTTTTATTACTTGGAAACCAAACACCCAAAACAACAAAACAACAAAACATTAGATTACCAAAACAAGTAAATAAATATGCAAAAAACCGCCTTCGAAAGTAATCATAATAAGCACCCAAAAACAAAAACTCTCAGCAAACTAGTACTTCTCGCCATTCATGACTCTCTTTTCCGAATCGTCGTAATCCGAAGTATGCTGCTGCATAACAATGGTCTCGATATCAACCGAGTCGGCCGGCGCCTCTTCGGCGTCGATCTCGACCGCGTTGTGACCAGGCTCTTCCTCGGGAATGAATAGGTTCAAGAATAAGCCGACGAAAGCGGTGATGGTGAATCCGGATTCCATAAAGATGACGATGGCATCAAGGAATCCCTGCAGACCGGCGTTATCGCCCGAGTAAGTAAACACGTACGAGAACCAGTCCGGAACCAAGATAGCGCCGAAGCCCATGGTGAGCGAGCCGGTGAGGATGAATCTGGTGCGGCGAGTAAACGGCACGGTCGCGATGATTCGCATACCCGAGACAGCGACCGAGCAGAATAGGAAAGTCTGCATGGCGCCGATGACGGGGTCCGGGATCGAAACGATAGCGGCCGCGAACTTGGAAAAGATGCCCATGATGAGCAAGAAGACGCAGCAAAAGTATCCGACGGTGCGGTTTGCGCACTTGGTGAGCGAGATGACACCATTGTTCTGAGCGAAGGTCGACATGGGAGTCATGGTCATCAGGCCGGCGAAGACACCGTTAAGACCGTCGGCAAGGACACCACCCTGGATACGCGACTCAAAGAGCTCGCCCTCGACTTCGATGCGCGAGACGTCGCAGGTCGCAGTGATATCACCGATGGCCTCCATCATGAGAACGAGGTAGACGGCAAGCATGGGAAGCACGACGGGACCATAGAGCGAGAGCTTGAAAGTGTGGACCCAGATGAAAGTGGCCGCAGGGGCAGAGGAGACTTTGTCGGACGAGAAGTAGCCACAGGCGGCAGCAACGATGCAGCCGACGAGCAGACCGAGAATGACGGCGCAGGACTGCATGATAGGCGAGCCCCATTTCTCGAAGAGGATGATGGTGACAAAGACGAGGAAACCAAGACCGATAAACTCGGCCGAGCCCCAGGGAAGAGGATGAGGAGCCGCAGTAGACGGGCACATTGAGTAGAGACCGGTCTCTGGACGGGCCATGCAAGAGCCCGAGCCGCCAGCCCAGGACTCGAAGCCGGACCCAACGAGGTGAACACCGATCAGAAGAACAGTAGGGCCGGTGACGATAGGAGGGAAGAACTTTTTGAGGATCTGAGGAGGAGTAAACGAAAGCAGGATCTCGAGAAGCGCGCAGAGACAGGTGGTGCCGATGATGGCACCGTATCCGTCAGGGCAAGGCAGCTTGTTGCCGTCAGCGTCGATAGGGCAGGTGCCGTTGGCGTACATCTTGGCGAAGGCGCCGGTGGCGGCGGGGATGGTCGCGAAGGAGGTTCCGACGACGGAGATCAGACCAGTGCCGACGTAGTATTTGGACTTCCAGATGTGGAAGCGGGTGATCTGGACGGCGGAGAGGATACCGCAGCACATGAGCGAGGCCGAGACGAGGTACTCCTGAAGCTCGGAGTCGAAGTTTGCGCCGGCCGAGCCCGAGAGGATGATGGGAGGGGTGATTATACCGGCCAGCATGGCTAGAGCGTGCTGGAAGCCGAGGATGACGGCGAGCACGGTCGGCATGGAGTCGTGGAGGCCGAAGAAGGGGCCGGGTCTGCGGTCGCGGGCAATGAAGGGGATGCGCGGGGTGAAGAGGTAGGCGTAGTCGTATGCGCCGAGCCAGCCGTCCTTGGTGAGGAGCTTTGCGCGCACGCGCTGCAGGAGGGACGGCGAAGCGCGGGCGGCGGGGTGGCCGAGCTCGCCGGCGGAGGAGCTGTCGTCGTAGTTGAGGGCGGCGGGGGCGACCATAGCGAAGAGAAGAGGCGGGTGCTGGCGGAGTGGGCTGGGGACGAGACGGGGAAGAAGGAGGCAGTGGCCGAATATATAGAAGCGGGCGAGGAAGAGAGTTTGCGGTGGGCCCGGGACGCGAGAAAGCTGGCGGACCTGGGCAGCGGCGGGCTCCGACCAAGGTTTATGAGTCGGCCGCACGAGCCCTGGGCCTGATTGAGTCGGGGGAAAGATAGGGATTCGGCAGAAGACCGAGCACTGTATTTCTATGCTACTACGGTTTATTAAACAGGAGTGACGACCGAGATAGAGCAGCGCAAAGGACCCAGCAGCACTTGCCGGGCAGCGACTGAAGGCTTCCTCCGAGAAGACTTTCGCTAGTGCGGCGGTGGCGTCCATCGAAGGCGCCCCCGACCGCTCGGACGCCTCCGGACGCCACTGCGGGCGAGGAGAAGGAGACGAACGGGAGCAGAGAGAGCAGAGCAGCAAGAGCGGGACAGTTAGTGGTAATTGCAAACTGCTTTGCTGCATCAGCGCCAGACAAGCAAGACGAAGAGCAGGGCACCGATAGATAAGAGATCATCTACCAGACCCTTGGCGGTGTAAGGTGGTTAGAGTTTGGGCTGGGTTTGACAGTGGACCGAAGCCATTCGCTGCAGCGACTGAATACTGCGATAATGTTTCTGTATACGATTGCCAGTGACTCGGTGCTGGATATCGCTGCGATATACGCTGCAATTGACTCGGCTGGGCCTTCTACGGCTGCTGCTGCTGCTGCTGCTGCTGCGGGCAACCTCGACGACAGGTATCTCGTCGACCAGTCCGATATCTCTGCGCTATCTGCGCACTCTGAGCCCGATCCGAGGCCTGTGCCTGCGATACTGCTCGAATGCGCAGGCACAAACTGGCTGAGACGGTACTCGCAGCTGCAATCTCTGTATGTGCCTATCTTAGACAGTAAATGCTGCTACATCGCTCACTCGCAGTCTCCTCCACCGCGCCCTCTCCACGCCGCCCATCGTCCCGCTGCAGTCTCGTCGCCATGACGAGTCTGCGTCGTCATATCGCGATCGCCAACGTCGTCTTGCCCTTTCTGTGCTCGACGCGCTCGCGTCTGGCGGCAGCCACGTCTCACATGCTCGAGATCCGCCGTTGGCCGACGAAGATCCTCTGCGCCGCATTTGCACCCACTCGTCCTCGCTCATGTCCTCCTCAGGTTCTCATCTTTTGCCTTTTCTTTTTCTCTAGCAGGACTGATGTTCAAACTACTCGTTCTTTAGATCTGCTGTTGCTGACTCGATCCTTCACTTCGATTGCTGATATGGCCGAATCGCTGTCTGGCTTATCCGACATCCCTCTCCATCCTGCTCTTCGTCAAGACATGCTCGATTTCTGGGCTGCTGACTATGCAATCGACTAGGCCACCCACTATCAAAACCTATCTCTAGATCTAAAACTCATAATCTCTCTGTTGCGCGTCGGCCCGCGGTGGCCACTCGAGCCCTGCCGAAGCTCGCTTTCGGATATCGCCGATCATCTTCCTTTTTCGCCATCCCTCTATCTATTATATTGTTTTGACTATCAGTCTGGGCCTGATAATGATAACACTATCTTTATCTGCCGTTTTTTATTTCTTCTTTTTGCGTTTAGATTAGCTAGTTCGGCGTCCAACATATTGCTGACAAGATCACCCCTTTTCTTGTCCTTCGTGTAAACCTCGGACTGTGCTCCCCCATGAACCGGCACCCACTAACTAAACTGAAAAAACGCCACCTTCACCTTCCACCGCATTATCCTCCACCTAAAACACACTCGCTCTCCTAAAAAAAAAAGCCCACAGCAAACCCGCATCGCGCAAGTAAAGTTTGCCGTCCCAAGCCCCCCGGGCCCGAGCTGCCTTAAACTTTGGTGCGGTGTTTGCTGGTTGCCGTTTTTGGATTTCGCACGCCGCAGATGCTTCGCTTTTCTGCGGTTTGAGGAAATTGTTTCTTTTTTTCTGGTCGCGTGAGCATTTTTCTAGCTTCTGGTTCTCTGATTCTGACGAGGAGGTCGTGTTGCAAAAGTAGGCCAAGATTCTCGGCGTGAAATAAAAACTTGAAAAAGGGTTCGTCCGTAGACCAGGGTATTCGTTTAGGGAGATGTCATTTGGTTTAAGTCGTTCGTCTGGGCTAGAATATTTCAAGTAATTCAAAGTCGTGGAACTTTGTAATAGAGACACGTGGAGAAGCGGTGACTAGACGGTTGTCTGTTACATCTCGTGGTTGTGTTTGAAAGGGATAGGAAGCGGTACAATTGCTGTGCTGCGCTTTAGATCATTTGGAAAGATTGTCGGCTAGAGCATGTTTTCTTTGCTAATAGCCTGTTTATCAATAGTCTACCCCTAGCAGGCACAATGTAGTTCATTTCACTTATTCACAGTAACGTGGGGTTTTGGCGGAGGTTATTTTCTTACGAGAAGTTATACTAATATAAGATTCAGTAGTCCACTTTCGATTATTGATGAAGATTTAGAGAGCGCACGCCGCGCGCCGCTATAGTTGTATATCTTTCAAAAGTTCGTACCTGTGGAGAAAGATATCTATCTAACTTAATGGTAAAGTATTTACTCGGTCTGTATGCGCATTCTCTTGCCTTTCTGCGCCATCGTGTTGGGAGATTATGAATAACGAGAATACTATTTTATAGATGTACGAGAAAGGTATGGATGATGATATGTAGTATCAAGTATCAATCACTGTAGCAGTATCTGTCTTGGAATAGTTGCTGATGCAAACAGATATGAATTTTCTACTTATACCACGAATAAAACTGACTACTCTCTTCGCGATCAAATGTTAAACATGAAATTATTTTGAACGTATGTCTATGCTTCTATAAAGAATGGTATTCAGATGGAATGAATAAAGGGCCAAAGCCGCGTCAAATATGTCTTCATCTGTCTCTACTCGTCAATCTGTCTCTACTCGTATGATGCTGAAGATGATAGCTGATGTAAGTAATTTCCTCCAGCTCGTCTGATAAGCATCAATACATGGACGCGTTGATGCGTATCTCTGACAGAGACGAGCCATCAAGACAATAGTGCAATGTCACCGCTCACGGATTCACATGGGAAGCTGGAAGTCGATCACGTGCCGATAACAGCACTACAGCACAGCACAAGCTGCCAGTTTACAACAGGAGGAGTTTAGCTGTGGAGTTACTACGAGTGTAGATTATTTGGCGGTAGAGAATGCAAGATTAGCGGCCAACCAGAGCCGATAAGAGCATGGCAGCTGCTGCACCAGAACCGCAGCGAGCACCAGCGGCCACAGCACTGCAACCCAACATCCTGCTAGCAATAACAACATCTTCCTTTGCAATAACAGCCCGTTGCGAGCAAAACCCACGCTTTCCCTCGCAGCGCCGGGCCAGAGATAAAGAGTGATAACGCGCCAGCAGACTCGGCCTAACCCAATCGGGCCGGCCTGCGATAGAGCCGCCTGCGATTGGCTGCCCGGGTACGCGCAAAACACCGCCTGCGCGCGGTACCCGCGGCACAACCGTCGCAGCGTCGCGGCACAGCCCTATCGCACCCGGCCGCCCTTTGCTGCGCTCTTCCTCTCGTCAACACACTCTTCACCACCCTTCGCCCTTCCCAGCACTGCCCTCCGCCATGTTGTTGCAGCCCATCCTCAAGGCCGCCGCCGCCGCCGCTGCCCTCGTCGCCCCCTTCGCCGACGCCGCCGCGCACCCGGCCGCCGTCTTCGCCTTCCCCAAGACCGGCTCCGTCCACGAGCACGACATCCCCTCCCTGCGTCCCGCCGAGGCCCGTCTGGTCTTCGCCGAGCGTCTCGGGGTCTCCCGCTTCCACAAGCTTGGATACCAGGTCAGTACCCCGTGCTCTGTCGACGAGCGTGTGTGAGGCGCCAGTGTGTGTCCGCAGTGAGAAAAAAAAATTGCATGATACGACTGCGACCGAGGCGGCCAATCGTACGCACCGCGCGATAACTGAATTGGCTGCGATACGTATTCAGCTGGGTATTCAGGCCGTTTGAATGGGAAATTGCGATTGGATGGACAGCGAGCGATTGATCTACTCCATGAAAACCACTGCGGCAACCTCACACCGCTCAAGCTTCACAGCCCAGCACTTCTTACTAACTTTCTCCCAGGGCCAAGATATGAAGGTGCTCGAGCTCGAGCACTTCAGCGGTGAGCACACCGGCCTGTGGAAGGACAAGAGCGAGAACGTCGTCGTTATCGTCTCTGGCGTCACTAACACCAAGGGTACGTCTTACACTTTTCTGATTACTTGGTCAGCACGCCCGTTCTAACCTGTCGCCATAGACATCTTCGCCGAGTCGCGCCCTGCCTTCTTCATCGCCGACACCCCCGACGCCGAGTCCTTCTCTATCCTTGCCAACGGCTTCGTCAAGGAGTCGCAGCAGCTCATCGGAGACCTCGGTGTCCGTGTCTTTGGTTCGTCCGAGAAGTCTTTCATCACCGTCGTTCCCGACCTCGATCTTTGCATTGCCGGACACCAGGAGGTTATCTCGCGTTCGCAGTGCGCTACTGCTGCCGAGGCCGACATCACTGCTGACTTCACCCACGTCTTTGGCGAGGATTTCGGTGCCGTCTACGACGCCGAGTCGGCTGTCGACGCTGCGTTCATGGACGAGGCTCTTGCTTTCAACGCTTTCATCAACGGATTCGCTCAGGCCGTCCGATCTGACAACCAGCTCGCTGTTTTGTTTTTCAACAGCTTGAACTCCATCATGCTCAAGTACGGCACTGACTCTATGCAGTACCAGGTCGGCTCTGCTCTCTTTGCCAACCTGCTCCAGAAGCTTGCTCTCGAGACCTCGCCATCCACTCCCGTCACCGCCGTTCTTCTTCCCGGCGGCGAGAAGCAGTCGTCGTCCAAGAAGGCCAAGCGCGCCGTCGGCGCCTCTGCTTTCGGCGACCAGCACACTTCCCCGTCTCTCTCGGTCGGTATCCTCGCCCAGGCCGACTCGTACACCACCCAGGAGGAGTGCGAGATCATGACCAACTTCTGCTCCGGTGGACACGGATACTGCACTGAGATGTACGGCCAGGAGGGATACTTTGGCTGCCAGTGTATTTCCACCTACGACGAGACTACCCGCCAGCGAACATACTGGGCCGGTGATTACTGCCAGAAGTACGACGTCACTGTTCCGTTCAACATCTTCTTCTGGGGTTTGATTGTTTCGCTTCTATTTGTCGGATTCATGATCAAGGCTATGGTTTCCATGGGCGCCGAGGAACTCCCTGCTGTCCTTGCTGCTGCCACTATGGTTCAGACCAAGGCTTAAATGAGAATATCACCAAAAACAAAAACAGAAACAAAAAGGTGGATGACTTGAGGAAGAGGGATGGAGTGATAGAGAGATTGGAAATAGAGATTCAATTTTATGTTTTTGTTCCTTTTTCTAAAGTTGTCGGATATTTTTCTCACTTTTTTATACATTTTTTTTATTATTGAATAATTACGGTTTGTGCGTTTGTATGTTGGATTCCACTGGGTTGGCAGGGTTCTTTTTATTTTTATTTATTTTTATCACGAGAGAAAGAATGGATGAATATGGCTTTCTTCTTTTCTTCTTCAAAAACAAATAATCTTTGTTTATTCGACTCTTTTATTTACATTTACAGGACTTTATTGCAGTTGTGGGTTTTCTTATTTTTCATTATTTTTATATTGCTCTTTTTTATTTTTTTTGCTTTTAGAGAAGAGGAGGCTTATTTTATATATTTTCTATTCGAATAGCTTTTCGTACAAGTTATTGGAAGTGCATAATGGGAAAATGTGATTATTATATACGGAAGTATATACATATGGTTGAACAGAATGGTATAGTGGAGCGGAAGTTGAATGAAATTATTTTTTAGACATGAGAGAATGTTGAATAGTGTAAACCGAGTTTAAGCAAGCAAAGGTAGTTTGATTAACTAGAATTTATTGTCGGCTTTGCAAAAGTAGATAACATGAAACGAGTGACAAGATGGGACAATTGAATGTAACAAAAGAAGTATGCGATTCAAGCCATAACACCAATATAAAAACCAATCAAAGCAATTAATTACTCATAAACTCCTCATAACTTCATAAATTCATAAATCATTTCCATAAGCCGACATTTAACGGAGCGAGATCATGGAGAGAGATTACTCTTCGCCCGAGATCTCGATCCGCTTCGCCGTCTGCGCCTTGGTAACTTTCGGGACCTTGACGTTCAAGATTCCGTTTTTCAAACTAGCAGCCACATTCTCGGTATCGATCGGACTCGGGAACTGGAACGCGCGCGAGAATTCGCCGTATACGCGCTCGGTTGCCCACATTGTTGATTTCGGCTGGTCCTTGCTCGTGGCTACTTCGGTGGACGACGAAGTAGTAGTTACTGCGTCTGAGGTTCCGGATGAGGAAGCGGCAGCAGGTTCGTTGTGGAACTCCTGCGACTTCTCAACTACTCCCTTAACGCGCAGAGTCTGCGGGTCCAAAAACTCGAGACTCAAGTTCTTCTTCTCGACTCCCGGAAGTTCGCCTTGCAAAACGAATTCCTTTTCGGTTTCCTTCACGTCGAAGTTCGGTGTTCGCGCAAACGGCGCGTCGTCAGTGTTTATCAGCGACGACGCAAATGGAGATTGGAATTGCGACGAGAGCGGAGCCGAGAAGAAGGGGTCGTCTAGCAGCTTTAGAAGATTGCGAGACGGACCGAAGGCAGGTGAAGAATTGAGCAAGCGTGAGAGAGACATTGTTGTTGTTGTTGTTGTTGTTGTTGTTGTTTCAGAATGTGAATAGAAAGGATCTTGTAATGATTATCGACAGAGAACAGAAGACAGAAGACAGCGACCGCAGGGCGGTGCTTTATACCCGCGCCCGGCCAACATGCGCATAAACTCGTGAAGACGCGTGAACTTGCGCGAACTTTCGACGCGTTTCCAAGGGTCTTGTGCATTGTCCAGTTTACGTCACCGATTTCTATTTCTAGTGGATCACGTGGTCATAATTAACAGATGCGGAATATTATTGCTTTTACAGGATTTATGCGAATGATCATTGCATCACGATGTCGTAATTCAATGCTTGACGTATTTTCGTATTAGTTAATTAACAAAACAAAACAAAAAAAGCAAAAGAAACCCCAGAAACGCGTGGAAAACGCTAGTTTCCCTCCGATCCGAAATCAGCCGTGAATTCATCATGCTTTCGAATATCTTCCGCATTAACAGTCGGTCTCGAAGTCTTGACCGCCTTTACAAAATCTTTGAACAGCAACGGAGGTTCTTGCAATTGATCGCTATCAATGTCCATCCACGCCATTTCGATCGCGTCACGATCGCCAGGCGAACAAGGCGTTAGTTTTCGGGTTCCGTCCGGAGCCTCTACCCATTTAAAGTGTGTCGCCATCTGGACTTTCCGAACAGGTTCCATAAGCGCATCGCGAACCGCGACGGCAATATCGGAACCAGAGTATCCCTCCGTCATCTCGCCGAGCTTGCGGTAATCGGCCTGCGTCAGTTCGCATGGTGTTGATCCGACATTGAGTTTGAACATCGTCGTCCGCGCCTCGACTTCGGGTAACGCAATGTAAATCCGACGTTCAAATCGTCGCCGAATAGCAGAGTCAAGTTGCCAGGGAATATTAGTTGCTCCGAGAACAAGAACGCCTGAGGCATCGTTTCCGACACCGTTCATTTGGACGAGCAATTCGGTCTTGATTCGTCGCGACGCCTCGCTTTCGCCTTCTCCTCTTGGTCCACAGAGCGCGTCCACCTCGTCAATGAAAATCACCGAAGGCTTATTCTCTCTTGCCATCGTAAACAGCTGCTTCACCAGTCTTTCGGACTCTCCCATCCATTTACTCACTAAATCCGAAGAACTCACCGAAAAGAACGTCGAGTTGGCCTCGGTAGCTACAGCCTTGGCAAGGTATGATTTACCAGTTCCAGGAGGTCCATAGAGCAGAATTCCAGCTACAGGACGCCGTTTGCCAGTGAATAGATGCGGGAATTTGATTGGGAGAATGACGGCTTCTTTGAGGGCTTCTTTGGCTAGTTCGAGACCCGCGACGTCTTCCCATTTGATATTTGGTTTTTCAGATAAAATTGCACCTTGATTCCTAGTTTAGTTTCAAATTTCCTGATGTATAGCAAGTACTTTTGCGTACCTGACAATGCGCTTCGCAATTTCTTTGAATCGGCGTCGTCCTCGTCATCGCTATCGTCGCCTTTCTTCCTGTCCAGTAGGTCAGTATCATTGTCCGCCCACTAGCGACTCGCAGTAGATATGCATACTTTGACTTCCCACCGCTGCTGTTGGCAGCTTTCCCGTTTGCGCCCACGGCCCGTTTGGATTTTTTGTCTTGAGTCTCGATGTAATTCTTAAGCTTCTCGGCGCGATCCATGTATTCGGCGGTCTTGCCTCTAATCATCTCCTTGTTCTTTGCATTTTTCTCATCTACAATCTATAATTAACTTCATCTTCCCAAAACATCCAGAGATAGTTGGAAGGAGTGCGAACATACATTTCAGCGCCATCATAAAGTACTCCAAACTAGAGTAATACAACTTATAGGCTTCCTCAAAGTTCTCGGAAGAGTCCGCCTCGATAGCTTTTTGCACGATATCAATCGCTTTCCCGACAAAGTCTGTAGTAGCCATCTTGCCTCAGATACTCGGTCTTGGAAGTGTGCTGGTGGATGGGTAGGAGGACAACCAGTGAGTTGGAGGGGTGGCGATATGCTGCAAAGGTCGTCCGTCGGCTGTGTCTATCTGATTTCGAAAAAAATGCGAGGATAAATAGAAACGGCGATGCGTCTGATCGAATAGAAATAGCTGTTGTTCTTGAAAGAATTGCAGAGCTGATGGAAAGGAAATAAAAGCCGTTTGACGAGGCAGTCCAGAGTGATAAGCAGCGCTGCGGGATTGGGAACAGTCGAGATCGGCCCGGTCGCTTATTACTCGAGGACTCGTAGAAACTTCCACGGCCTCGGCTGCGATTTAATGGTTTGGTTATTGGACATTAAAATAGTAATGCATTTATTGAATTATTAAACTATTTTTTGAGAAATATTGTATTTTGAATGCTAGAGGAAATTGGGATTCTATGCAGTGGTAGTTTGACTATTGAGTTATTCTAACTTTTGTTGATTCCTCATCCAAAAGATGCGAATGGAATAGACAGCAAGGTATCAATTACTGTACACGAGTTAAATATGATTAGAAATACTTGCTAATATACTATTGTAAACTTGACAATGCGCAGACGTCGCGTTGGTTGCACGGTATCCAGAACGGGATGATGATTTATTGCTGTTACCCAAACTAAACACAAACTGACAACGGAGCTTACAAGACACCAATAAAACGTAAGATACAAGAGAACGAGCCAGCACACACATTAAATGCCAAAACTGAAGAACACGCGTGACATCCGCTGAATATCAATGCGAACATAACAAAAGATGGAAACCAGAACATAATCCAAAAAGTAAAATAAGCTAGGTTGATGTATTTACATTATCTTTCCTGGACCGTTCTTTAATGGTATATCCCTCCCTCCGTCTTGCTGCTTGCAAATGACACACACACAAAAGAGATAAATGGAAAAGAATATAGAATTAGAATAAGCAACGAATAACGCCAACATGTCGAGTTTAGTTTCTCTTCTGATATTGAACAAAGATCGAATATGAAAGATAAAAGAACAAAAAACAAAAATGCCAGAACATACAAAACAGCGAGATCAGGAGCAACAAAGAAAAAAAGAATCATCATTATAAAATCGTACACACTTTCTTATTCTTCTTCGGAACAGGTGGTTCAAGCGCCGCAACAATAGCCTCGTCAAACACGGATTTCAGACCCTTTTGCGTGAGAGCCGAGCACTCCACGTACTTGACTGCGCCGAGTTCTTTGGCCAGACGCTCGCCGGTTTCGTGGGAGATGGGGTGCGATTTCTGGCGCGCCAGACGCTCGATTATTGTTGGGTCGTCGCGAAGATCGATTTGTGTGCCGACGATAAGACATGGAACGCCTGATAAGCAGCGGGAAAAACAAAAGCGCGTTAGCAAAACGAGGTACAGTACGGCAGGCAACCGCGAGTGCGCGCGAGAAGGGGGGGAAAACATACCTGGACAGTGGTGGTGCACCTCCGGCAGCCATTTCTCCTTCACGTTCTCGAACGACGCGGGCGACGTCACGCTGAAGCACACGAGAAAAACATCAGTTTGCGGATAACTCAGCGGGCGCAGGCGGTCGTAGTCTTCCTGGCCGGCGGTGTCGAATAAGCCGAGCGTGTACGGCTCGTCGCCGATCCTACGACGCGGTTAGCAATGGCGCTGACGGGAGACGAAGAGATAGTAAAGCAGAAAGCATTACATGACAGTGACTGCGTAGTTATCAAATACAGTAGGCACGTAGTCTGCCGGGAACTTGTTTGTCGTGTAGGAAATTAAAAGGCAGGTCTGGACGGACAAAACTTCAGATTAGCACCACCGCACGCCCCGACACGCCAATAAAGCACGATACGCACCTTTCCGACCGCACCATCGCCCACGACAACGCATTTTATGGTCTGCATGGCTTGGTTGGCGGGCAAAGAACTGGGAATTGTGCAGCACTGCGACTGGCGGATAGCTCGAGTGTGGGCCGGGCTGAGGCTTTTGCAAGGGGCCGCGAGCCGGCTGAAATGAGGATGTTACCCGCCCGTGATCGGTTCACGATAGTGCCTGCAAACATACGCGCACACTCGCCTAATCCTCATATACTTTTATTGCCCAACGCCGCTTTATATCCAACAAACAAACAAACCCGCTTTTGCTTCGATCCACGTAAAAACATAACGTACAACTCGCGTCCCCGTGCCCTGCCCATCCCTCAATTGTCGGGCGGCGCCGGCGCAGTCCGGTCCACGCCCGTGTTAAATATCCCTCTCATCTCCATCATCGACGCCGTCAGTCCCATTCGCTCCTCGTTCATCTCGGGAATCTTCACCTGCAGCAGCCTCTGCCATGGAATCACAACTCCTTCAACGGACTCGTCTTCAGGCTCTAGGCCTTCGAGCCAGCCTTTGTAGAGGTCTTGGTTCTTCCATACGGCGGCTAACTGCCAGCGCACTTCCTCTGGGAAATGGTAGCCTAGTGCCTGGATATGTGCCAACGTCCGCCGAACCCAGACATGCAGTCGTGCAGGCATGAATAACGCCGCCATGCAGAGGTAGTTGTGAACTACAAACAATGCGCCTGGCCTTGTCCGCAGCGTAGCCTTGAATCCGCACACTATTCGCGCTACCATAACCGCAATCTCTGCCGTTCCCTGCGGATCTTCAATCGTCCCGGTCGTTGATAAGGCTGTGTATGACGAGAAGTAGAGCTTCCAGGCGTAATAGATGATCATGAGAAATCCTGTCTCGGCCCGCTTATATATAATTGGCGATAAAGCTTCAAGTTCCGCTGGCAGTAGCGTATGGTTAGGCGGAAGCTCGACTGTCTCGAACAAAGCCGAATCAAGCGAATCAAACCACGTCATACTTTTCACGCGAAACATCTCAATCTGTCGCACGGCTCTTTCACCTGAAATTGTGCCTTTCCGCATATCGGCAGCAAACGTACATACTTCAGAGAAAATCGTACCCATGTCGGTAATATACTTATACATTAGCAATTTGATGGCCACCTCGCTGTCTGGCGCCACATTAGGTATAGCTAGCGATGACCGCGCGAGGATGGTCTTGTGAATACTGCTCCATTTCGTGTCGAATATCATGTAGCGACCGGATAATAGCGACCTGCGATTATCGATAAACCGCAGCCAGACAAAAAAATGAAGATGATATTGATTGACAAAAAAGTTATCAGGAGTATACACTGTCTGGAAAAGATGAAAAACCACGTCTTGATGCTGAACCTCGTTTGACACGTCGCCGAGATACATTTCAATGCAGGATAAGATGAGGATAGCACATAGCACTAGAATGTCCGGGGCAGCCAGCGCTTGTCGAAGACTTCGCAAACATTTCTCGTAGTACTCAAACATATCAACGAGATGCCGTTCTCCGTGCCCTAAAGCATAATGGTACGCGCTGAAAGACGCGAGAGCGTACATGAGAGGCTCGCATGTCGGCGCTACGTCGACTATGTACGTGAAGAAGTCAAATGGATCCATGGTGAGGAAGTAGTGGCAATGGTTGAGATTGTCGCGGTGGAATTTGAGTAGACGCGCTACTTCTGGGGGAGCTTTCTGCTTAGAACTAGCCGAGACCTCAGATTCAGGTGTACTGGCGATGTTGATGGTAAGTTGCTCTGTCTGCGATGATGAATTTGACCGCGAGGAACTAGCCTCCGACGTCGAGCTGGTGGTCTGACTTTGAGAAACAGCGGCCGGGGCCGCTTCAGCAGCCGCCGCCGCCGCCGCCTCGGCCTCAGCTCGAGCCTGTTTTTTCAGTTTTCGATTCTGAAGAGCGAGTTGCTTCTTCGATATCGTCAGACGCTCAGGTGGGAATACACATTCGCGATTTCCTTTCCGGCAGCGCACACACATCGGACGCGCTTCGTCGCACTATCAACCGCATGCTCATTAGATTCAATGGCCTCAGCTATATCACTGCGAAATCAAAAGGAAACTCACCTTCACGCGCCGTTTGCGACACGTATAACATCCCGAGCGCGTTCGTCTGTGAGCCAGCTGGGTAGACGATTCCTCGCGAGAATCCTCGTCAGCGCTAGTCTCGACAGCCTTCCCAGAGTCCATGAGGAAAACAATTCTGTATCCAGCCCCGGCACCGGACCAGAACAGGCCAGGACAAGGTTCTTTTTGACTAGAATTTAAAGTTGAGGGCAGCAAGATACGCGAGGTCAAGACCGACTCGGTTCTTCAACGGCGAGAGCATCGATAGCCGAATGTCACCACGCGGGGTTTGTGTGATTACATAACGTCAGACTAAGGCAGCCTCGGCACATGCGGTCGACCCCACGCGATCGTCGAGATCACCTCGGGCCGAGCGAGATGCTATGCTGCTTCTCCACAACCAGCGTTTATAAGCCCGGCTGTTCTCTGCTGCACTTGCTGAGCTCTCACCGCTACCACCTTTTCTCTTCGTGTCCACTACCGCCATGCTTCGCTTCGACGGACAGACAGTCGTCATCACGGGCGCAGGCGGCGGCCTGGGGAAGACCTACGCGCTCTTCTTTGCCTCTCGCGGCGCGAACGTCGTCGTCAATGATCTCGGATCCGCCGCAAACGGCGAAGGAAACTCTTCCAAAGCCGCCGACGTCGTCGTCGAGCAGATCAAGGCAGCCGGAGGCAAGGCTGTTGCCAACTACGACTCTGTCGAGAACGGCGACCGCATCATTAAGACTGCGCTCGACGCCTTTGGAGCCGTGCACATTCTCATCAACAACGCCGGCATCTTGCGCGATGTGTCATTCAAGAACATGAAGGATGCAGACTGGGATATCATCATGCTCGTGCATCTCAAAGGTGCCTTCCGAACTACTAAAGCCGCATGGCCAGTTTTCCGTAAGCAGAAATTCGGCCGTATCATCAACACCGCGTCGGCGGCCGGTCTGTACGGATCTTTCGGCCAGGCGAACTACTCGGCCGCCAAACTCGGTCTTGTCGGGTTCACCGAGACACTGGCTAAAGAAGGTGAAAAGTACAACATCCTGGCCAACGTGATTGCGCCCATGGCCGCGTCGCGCATGACACAGACAATCATGACTGAGGACATTCTCAAAGCATTGCAGCCGGACAAAGTAGTTCCGCTGGTCGCCTACCTTGCGCATGCCGAAACTGAAGAGACAAATGGGATTTATGAAGTCGGAGCTGGGTTTGTCGCAAAACTACGTTGGGAGCGCGCCTCAGGCGCTCTTTTCAAGACCGACGATTCTTTCTCACCGGCGTCGATTCTCAAACGTTGGTCTGAGATTGAAGATTTCAAAGACCCGCAGTATCCCTCTGGACCCAATGATTTCCTCGGATTGCTCGAATCGGCAAAGAACATGCCTCCGAATGAGCAAGGTTCGGTGCCCGTCGATGTCAAGGACAAAGTCGTCATTGTCACCGGCTCAGGCGGCGGTCTTGGTCGCGCTTACGCGTTGCTATTTGCCAAGCTCGGCGCGAAACTAGTCATCAATGACCTCGCTAATCCCAACGACACCGTCGACGAGATCAACAAGTTATATGGCGCCGGAACGGCAGTTCCCGACAAGCATTCTGCCGAGGACGGCGATGCGGTGGTTAAGAGTGCTATCGACGCCTTTGGAACCGTGCACGTTGTGGTTAATAATGCGGGCATTTTGCGCGACAAGTCGTTTGCTGGGATGACTGACGAGCAGTGGGATCTGGTTATGGCGGTACATCTTCGCGGGACGTATAAAGTCACGAAAGCCGCGTGGCCGTACTTTCTCAAGCAAAAATACGGGCGGGTGCTGAATACGACCTCGACGTCTGGAATCTATGGAAATTTTGGACAAGCAAACTACTCGGCGGCCAAGTGCGGTATTCTTGGGTTTACAAAGACGATTGCGTTGGAAGGCAAGAAGTACAATATCTTGGCAAATTGCATTGCACCTAATGCGGGCACAAACATGACGCGCACAATTATGCCTGAAGAAATTGTACAGGCGTTCAAGCCTGACTACGTGGCTCCACTTACGGTCTTGCTTTGCTCGGATAAAGCGCCTACGACTGGATCCTGCTTTGAGATCGGATCGGGATGGATTGGTCAGACCCGCTGGCAGCGATCAGGCGGTGTGCGCTTCCCAGTCGACACGGTGCTGCTTCCTGAAGCTATTCAGAGCAAGTGGTCTGAGATTACGAATTTCGACGACGGCAGAGCCACGCATCCGGCGAGCACGCAGGAGAGTATGGGTCCGATCCTTGAAAATATATCAAATCTGTCGAATAAGACTAGTGGTTCGGAGGAACTGGCTGTGCCTCAGGAGAAGGAGTTTCAGGATTATCCCTTTGAATACGACACTCGAGACCTGATTCTTTACAATCTCGGGATCGGCGCGAAATCTACCGAGCTCCAGTACGTGTTTGAGAACGATGACGAGTTTACAGTGTTGCCTTCGTATGGCGTCGTACCGTATTTCGGAGCGCAAGGATCAATCGATATGGGTTCTCTCGTGCCCAATTTCAATCCGGTACGTTTATTCTGTATATGAAATTTTTTTTTCTTTTGCGAAGCACTGCTAACGTCGATGTACCAGATGATGCTTCTTCACGGAGAGCAGTACCTTGAAATCAAATCCTGGCCGCTCAATACGTCGGGCGGCAAGCTGATCAGTAAACCGCGCCTTTTGGAAATCGTCGATAAAGGCAAAGCCGCCGTCTGCGTTACCGGTACGGAAACCGTCGACGCCGAGACCGGGAAACCGATTTTCTACAATCAATCGTCGATCTTCCTTCGTGGCTCGGGCGGATTCGGAGGTCCGACGAAAGGCAAAGACCGCGGTGCCGCGTCGGCTGCGAATGTTCCGCCCAAGCGCGCGCCCGACAGCGTGAAGACCGTGAAGACGTCGGAAGATCAAGCGGCGATCTACCGATTGTCAGGCGATTACAATCCCTTACATATCGACCCTGCGTTTGCCAAAGTGGGGAGTTTCCCGCGACCGATTCTGCACGGCTTGTGCTCGTTTGGAATAAGCGCCAAACAAGTCTACGAGACGTATGGGATGTACAAGAATATCAAGGTGCGGTTTGCGGGACATGTGTTTCCGGGAGAAACGCTGAAAGTCGAGATGTGGAAAGTCGATGGGGGAAAGAAGATTATATTCCAGACCAAGGTCGTAGAGAGAGGCGACGCGCTCGCGATCTCGTCGGCGGCGGCGGAGTTGGTTGACGAAGGGAAAGCAAAATTGTAAGGGCTTCTAGTGAGTTTTTGTTTTTCACAGCGTATAGTCGTTTAGTGTACATGATTCGGAATTGAAGACAAAGAAATGTGTGACTTGATGAGAATGCGTAGTCAAAGTAAATCAGTAGTGCCGAGGCTGAACCGCGCAAGCCGCTTCGATGGCGGCAGCAAGGAGACACTTGACAGATTACGCCTCGACACACGCTCCGTACACTATAGACACAAAGACAGGAGCCTAGAAGAAACACGTCGAATATGGCTTCGAAACGCGTATTTTCTGCAAATGATATCGAGGCGCTAATAGCTGCTGGGGAGGTGATTACGATATACGAGGGCCGGGTGTTGCGAGTAAATAGTTGGTTACCCAGGCATCCGGGGAGCGATAAAGTTGTATTGCACATGGTTGGCCGCGATGCCACTGACGAGATCAATTCGTGAGTGTGGAGTGGAGATGAATTTATTAGAGGAAAGCAGACTGAATGAAAATGCGGATAGATACCATTCGGAAGAAGCGAAAGCGCTGGCGAGGAAATATCAGATTGGAATCATAACTGCGCCATGGGAAAACATGATTCCGCCAATCCAAGGCGGAAGATATCGGACGAGCGAAGAAATCGCAGCGATGAATGACGACGAAGGGATTTCGATTGGTTCGATTTCGCCGGGCTCGTTGAGTTCGGATGAGGATAATAAGTCAGTGGTGCCGCGTCGTCGCGGTGCTCTCGAGACATGCGCGGCGGCAAAAACATTACCGATCGTGACTGCGCCGGTGGCTAGAGAGATTCCGAGATCTGAAGAATTACTAGCAGAGTACGAGCAGCAGCTACTATCTGAGGATCTTGAGAAATACCCGTCATTAGATTACACGACGCAACGCGCAATCAGCGAGAAATACCGCGAGCTCGAAGCGAAGTTATACAGAGAAGGGTATTTCCAGTGCACGTACTGGGGCTATGCGCGTGAATGCGTGCGATACTTCACCCTAGGCGGTCTATCGTTCCTCTTTCTCCAGCTGAAATGGTATCTGACATCGGCGTTTTTTCTCGGCTTCATGTGGCATCAATTGGTATTCACTGTCCATGACGCCGGTCATTACGCCATCACGCACGATTTCTTCATTGATAACTTTGTTGGCGCGTTCATTGCTTCGTATATCGGTGGATTATCAGTCGGGTGGTGGAAACATAACCATAACGTGCACCATATCGTCACCAACGATCCCGTGCACGATCCAGATATCCAGCACCTGCCGTTTTTCGCCGTCTCGACAAAACTGTTTGGTAACGTGTTTTCCACCTATTACGAAAAGACCCTCTGGTTCGACGCCGCGGCAAGATTCCTCGTCCGGTTTCAGGATTACACTTATTACCTTATTCTCTGCTTTGGCCGATTCAACCTCTACCGGCTCTCATGGCAATACCTACTTCTGGGCCAGGGCCCGATGCGCGGCAAAGCCGCCTGGCTGCGGTACTTTGAGATTGCGGGCCAGTTCGTATTCTGGTACTGGTTCGGCTATAAACTCGTATACCAATCTCTTCCCAGCGCCAGCGTGCGGATCGCATATATCCTCGTCTCACACATTGTGACGATGCCGCTCCATGTACAAATCACGCTCTCGCATTTCGCAATGTCGACTACCGATCTCGGCGCGTCGGAGTCGTTTGCGCAGAAAATGCTGCGCACGACAATGGACGTCGACTGTCCGACCTGGCTCGATTTCTTCCACGGCGGCCTGCAATTCCAGGCCATTCACCACTTATTCCCGCGCATGCCGCGGCATAATTTCCGCAGTGCGCAGGCGCTGGTTATACAGTTTTGCCGCGAAATCGACGTGCAGTACTGTATCTATGGATTCGTGGCCGGGAATAAAGAGGTTCTGGGTCGACTGGGCGATATCGCGAAGCAGGCTTCGATTATGAGAGATTGCTCGGTGCATAATTCGCAGGAGTTTGCGAGTACAGGGAAATTAGATATCTGATATGATTTTTATCTTTTTTATTTTTATTTTTTTTTTAATGTTTCTTTTTTATCCTGGTTCACTTTGTTATTCGTATAATACAAGAAAATAAACAAGAATAATAAAGTCCTCCACGCTCAAGCTTGAACAAACAAAGACTTGTAAAAACAAAAAAGAAAAAACGAAAAAACTCCACAAAAGAAAAAAAAAGCCGCTTATAAATTAACCGCTCTCTTGACTCTCTCCGCAGTAGCGCCCATAATAGCCTTCTGCTCCAGCGCTTTCTTGACGCTCTCGACAATGAATGCCGCGTGTTTCGACACCGCCGGATGCTGCGCCTCGATGAGGTCGACGAGGAACAAGTACGCGTATCCCGCGGCTTCTTCGTCGTTGACGATTGGCAGAGTCGTGATCCAGGCGTCGATAACCTGGTCGACGTTGACTACGTGTTTGCGATTAAAGCGCAGGATCTTTGCGATTGCCGCCGACGCGTTTTCCGTCGCGTGCACGTTTTCTTCCGACCGCGCGTCCGGGACTGAGATTACTTGGAACAGCGTCGGGATGACGCTAGCGACAGTTGCCGAGAAGGGTTCGCCGCCGAATTGGGCCGCTACACCGACGCCGTAGGCCGAGGCTTGTCGGAGGGTCGAGTCCGGATCCATGAGGGCTCGCGCGAGAGGTTGCAGAAAGACATCTTTATAAGTCCAGGAATCGGGCCCGCAGAATTCAATAAGGTCGTCGTAGACGCACAGCGAGAATTCGCGACCTTCGACTTCGATCCGCTCCGAGAATTCGGAAAGGAGAGGAATCAGTTTCTCAAACGTGGCCAGGAACGAGGATCGCTGCGCGTTGAAGACGGCGTGGATCGCTTTGTTCATCTCGCTTACTAATTCCTCGTCAGTAAGCACATCCTCATTTTTATCTTCGCCTTCGAATTCCTCATATTCATCATCTTGTCCCGAGCGCTGCTTCACGCGCGTCAGATAATCCTGCAAATTAGCCACTAGCGACGCGACGAATTTCTCCATGTCTTCCTGACTCAGACAATTCACACCGACCGTCTCGACCGACTGGTAAAACGACGTATACAAACACATCAGCAGCTCGACAAATGGCTCAGACGATAAAGTCTCGAGTAATCGACCAACCACAATCCGCCATACCTCGGCCAACTTCGCCGGACCGGCCGCAGCCGACGCTTTGATGGACGAAAGTAAATGCGGAATCGCCTGCGCGGCAGCTAATCTGACTCCGTCATGGAAATAAAACGACAGCGACGGCAGAATGACGTCGGTAATCACCTCGGTCACATAGGGCTCAAAGCCGGCGCCAAGCTCAGCGGCATAGACGGATAAAAGCTCGATGGCAGTCTCCTTATCTTCCAGTAAACTCGTGCGAATACCAATGTGTTTGCCTTGAATCGGCACCACTTCCCATCCATCCTGATTGAACGCTTCCAGGTCCTGCGCGTCGTCAATGACTTGCAAATCAGGTTTTATTTTCCCGGCCTCCAGAAGCGGCGGCATGACTCCGGGCAAGTACGGCAAAAAATCGGCGCCGAGAACACGACATATACGGCCCCAGGCTTGGATAAGGTACGGCGCAGTCGGATCGTCGTCGTCGACTATACTCTGCTGGATAGAAGCGTAGGTATGTATAAGCTCGGCCGATAGCGGGCCAAACATCTCCTTTCCGACCGCAAACACAATCAGCGACGAGCACTCGATGCATTTCGCTTTCAACGCGCGGTTTTCTTTCCCCATATCAGCCTGTAAGACCTGGAATAAGATCGGCATCATCGTATCATAATATTTAGCAAACTTGTTCTCCGCCGCATCAGCGACAATCGCAATCGTAGTCAACACCTGCTCCTGCACATACTTCTTCGGACTATTCAGCAGCACCATCAAATGGCTCAGCAAGTTATCCAGGTAAGGCTCCAGCCACTCTTTCTCCGACTCCTCGCAGAAATTGACCAGCGCGGCCGCCGCATGCGCTTGCACTCGCGGCTCAGGCGTCTCAAGCGTCTGATTCAAGGCCGGCAACACGCGCGCCACGAAATCGCGCTGAATATCCGGCGCGAAATCAGTGCTCATCTGACCGACGGCATTACACGCCGCCCACTGCACGCGAGGATGCGGATCCTGTAGAAGCGGCAAGACCATATCCAGCACCCGCGACAGCTCACCAATCATTATTTCTCGACAACCTTCGGCGAAGGATGAGATCGCCATTAAGGCCGCGTGTCGCTCTTGCCAGTTTGCAGACGAAAGCATTTGTGGTAGCCATTGGAATAATGGCGGGAGCATGTAGGTTCCACCGAGCTTGATCGCCAATCGATCGAGTGACTGCCGCGCAGCAACGTGCACTGAATCCGCATCATCGGAATCAAGATCATCATCTTCGCGCCACGCGGTGGCGTCTTTGTCGTCGTCTTCGCCGACTTCGGTCATCATCGCCAGTAATTGCACCACCATCGACGTCGTATACGATGGTTCTTTCTTACACATTCCCGGCGTCTCCTCGGCAAATGTGGTTAGCAGCTCGAGCGCTGATTCGCGCGTCGCCGAATCCATCTCTTTGTTTTTCATAACCGACATGCCGAATTCGATGATTGTGCTAAACATCGGGCGAAAGATCTTTGGCGCAAACGACGCCAGCTCAATTAACGGCGTCAAAGCGTTTGTCAATTGTTCAGACTTGTCGACCGTATTCAACGGAGGCAAGACATTCAACAAGTACGGCAACAATGGCTGCAGATTCGACCACGACGATTTGGGCAGCCGCGCGAATAAAGCCGTGTAGGCGACAATAGCACTAATCCGAACATCTTCATCCGGGTCTTGAAACGCGGCCTGGAAAAGCTCGGCAATGGCCGGAAGTTGCGGTTTGCTAATCAGATCAGGAGTTGAAGCGATGATTCGGAATACAGACTCGCGCAGTCCAGCGACGGAGTTCTTCGCGGCGCCAAATAAAAACTCCAAAAGTTCGGGCCATCGATCTGCTCGTATATTCAATTAGTCTACTACTCTCTCAGTTGAAAATCAAGCAGTGCTCTCGACACTCACCGTTTGTGCCGACGGTTAGCTCGGAAATAGTATCGCAAATCTTATGCCGCACATCGTTGACTTGCTCTGCACTCAAGGCCCGCAAGAGTAAACTCTTGACTGTCTCTCGCGTCTCCGGACTAAGCTGATCAGCCATCCTACCCGTCAACACCCCGCTATTCTCCGGCTGCTTCGACGCTATCCGTCTAAACAACACCGCCGCAAACGATCGCAACTAAAATCCCATTAGCCCACATCATCCAAAGAAAACATATAGTAAAATTTCAAACAAAACGCACAGTCTGATCAGCAGCAGCAACAGTCTGCTCAGCAAGCCCAACCATCAACATCTCAAACCTCTGCCCAACCCACTCCTCATTCAAACTACTTTCCGCCGCCGTTCGAACATTATTATCAGCCGATCCCAGATTCGAAAGTAAATTCAACAACGCCGTCGTCGCCTCAGGTGGGATACTCGACATCGCGTTCGTAGTATATTTATTTGTCGTGTTATATATATATATGTGGTTCTCCCGCTCGGGATTCGCAAACAAACAAAAGTTGAGATATCAGAAATGATCTCCTTGCACTATCCAGCGATCGCTCGTGCTTTCTCTCGTTCTTCTTCTTTGCGAGAATATTCAGGTAAAACAAACCACTGCGCGCAAAGCACAAAAAGTCAAAGGCGCGCGTAGGATTTTTTTTCCCCTTCTTTTAAAGCCTACAAATATGCCACTACCGCTATTTTGGTGCGCTTTGTACCGGGTGCTCGGGATACCCTCAAAAGCTGAGAGCTTGTGGGTTTTTTACATATAGCATATAATCAATTGATCTCTAAATACTCCAAAAACAGATATTAAAATAATCATTACTTGGCAGCAGCTGCCCGACTCAACACAAAAACAATCATAATCGACGCTGCCAGCGTGACCATTGCCCCTGGCAGCAACAACTCATTTGGGATCCCTGGAATCGCCTCCTTCTCCGCATTTCTCGCCCGTCTCGAATACAGCACTGGCTCGTCTTCATCCGGCTGCTCATGCGCTTTGCGTACTGGTGTAGCTGGTTCCGAAGGCGCAGGAGCGACGACGGCGTCCTCGGGTCGATGGACAAAGATGTCGACTTTACTGACGCCCGATTGTCGGGCCAGCGCCGTAGCTTCGAGTAAATCCATATCGGAAGACACAAGCACGACATCGCCTTCGTCATCCAAATAACTGATGGCAAATCCGCCCACAACACTTCCTTCGTCCTCGTCGACTTCTCCAAGTCCTCCAACAGTCTCGAGTTCTTTCCCCAGCTTGCTGGCTATAATCGTGCGAAGGGCGATGTATCCTTCGTCCGACGGATGATGAATCCGATGAATGCGTCCACTGGGTGTCTTGAACTTGAAAGTAAACGACGACGAAGGATCGTCGTCTTTGGCTAATAACGACCGATTGGCAAGCGTAGAGTCGTCAGCGTAATGCGAAGCTGAATCAGTAGGTCCCAGTTCGCTTGGCATGTTAAACTCTGAACGAGTCATGTTTGTGGGCGACGCGCCAGCAGGCGGCGACGAAGGTAATGGGCCACCAAGATCAGAGTACGGAGTTCCGGCGCGATGCGAGCTCAGGTGATCTGAATGCAACGAATCGGCATCATTATCCAATGATAGCCAAAACTTATTCCAGGCTGGGCCTTCGTTTTCTGCCGTCTGCATGGAATTGATTTGCTCAAGCGTGGCATACGTGAGCTTCAATACATCGACCATGCCGACGATCTCCGAGTCGTTACCCATGACTGGAAGATTAAGATAATGACCCTCATGCATCTTTCTTAATGCCGCCTGAATACTCATTTCCTTTGGAGCAAAATCCGGGTGCGGAGTCATCACTCGAACAACGCTGCATCGAGAGGGATCAAGTCCGGCGGCAATGACGCGCAAGACAACGTCTTTACTGGTGAAGATTCCCGAGATTGCGTTTTTATCAGTAACGAGTACGGCAGTCGTATGATTTTCTTTCATCAGCGCGGCAGCCTCGCGAACGGAGGTGCGGATGTTTACAAAAGTGGGCGGATGGCCATCCAGAACCGACTCGAGCGAGGGTCCCGACATTTTTGTTCGTAGCGCTTCAACATACTGGATGATCTGCGCCGGCTGCGAGGCACCAAGTTCGGACTGCACGCCTTCAAGGGCGTCGTAGAGTTTTCTGGACGATTGATAGGCGCGTTCGAGTTTCTCCATTGCTTCATGGAAACACTTTGTGATATCGAGGACGCCCGAGATATCCTGGTTCTCGTCCATGACTGGCAAATGGCGAAAACCTTTCCGCACCATCAAGTCAAGCGCGTCGGTAGCAGAAGTATCAGTTCGGGCGCAGAGAGGGTTCTTGGTCATGATTTGCTCGATCGTGACATCTCTGGCATCGATGCCGGCGCCGACGACTCTAAACGCGAGATCCTTGGCGGTGAAGATTCCCGCGATCCGGTCGTCGTCATCGGTTACGAGCACGCAGTTTTCGCGCTTGGCGGACATTAATTGTGCCGCTTCGGCGACGGTCGTGTTGGGTTTTATTTGCAGAGCCGGCGACGGCCGGAGAGCGAGGACGGTTCCTGGCGGCGGCCGGCGAACTTGGCGGTTCTTGCCGGCGACGACTTTTTTCTTGTTGAGATCGCTTTCGTTTTTGCGACGGATGGCCTTGGGTATGGGGTAAGCGTTGGTCGGGAAGAGAAAGAAAGAGAAGAGGTTACCTCATCGCGACGAGTCTGGCGCTTTCTGCTGTCGCTCATGGGGGGCGCGGGCGAAGAATTGTCGATATCAAAGTGGTTTGAGGTTGGCGAGGAAGGAACAGGGATGCTTGAAGGGGGCGAGAGGTTTGGTACGATTTGCTGCGCGCGTCGGGTGGACTGACGGACGGCGGCCATTAGATGTATAAGTGGTTCTGGGAGGGGCAGCGAGGAAGCCTCCGAATAGTAAACAAAAACAAACATATGCTGACGTAATGCAGAGGAGAAAGACAGCGTGACGGATATGCCAGGATAAGGGTTGGTAGGGTTTCCGTAGGGTTATAGTTGGTGTGACTGTTAAACGAGTGAGGGGCGAGACGACAAGAGGTTGAAAGGGTAAATTTAGGGGGTGGTCAGAGGTTCTTTATACAGAAACATCCACCAACCAGTCACTTTCTGTACCGAATCATTCAGCCAAAATGCCAAAGAAGCGCCAGTCTTGCGGACGTAATAAGAAGGGACGTGGACACGTTGGATTCGTGCGATGCTCCAACTGTGCTCGTTGCACTCCTAAGGTACGCGTGAGTGACGATGAGTGGAGCAGGGCAGGGCTAACTGGTTGAAAATAGGACAAGAGCATAAAGAGATTTACAATCAGAAACATTGTCGAGAGTGCTGGTGAGTTTTAGTTTGAGTGTGAGAGAATTGGCCAAAGACGGGGTGGGGACTAATGAGGTATGCAGCTATTCGTGATATCTCGGATGCGTCGGTGTACTCGGAGTATGCGCTTCCCAAGCTTTATTTGAAGTTGCATTACTGTGTGTCGTGCGCTATTCACAGTAAGATTGTGCGAGTGCGTTCGAGAGAAGGACGCCGTGTGCGTACGCCTCCTGTGCGTGTCCGTTACAACCGGGACGGAAAGAAGATTACGCCTCAGGCGGCAGCGCGAACTGCGTTTGCGTAAAGAAAAAGAAAGTTTAGTGTATTTGATATGGTATTGAATTATGTAAAATACGAGTTCAATTGATAAAATATTTGATGATTTGATGGATCAGCAGCGATGATCGCCTTTAATTTTTTCCTTGAATTCGATGACTGCTTCATTGAGGCGACCGTCTGAGGAGGAAAGGAAAGATTAGTAAGAAGTAGAAGAAGAGGAGTAGGTAGGAAAGAAGAAAGAGTACCTTTGTAGGCGGATTTAAGTAGTTTGATTGAATCATAGTCTAGTTTCTGGCCAACTAGTTGTTCGAGTTGGTGAGTATGAATTTTGGATGGTTTCGAGTCGACATGTTTGGGACGGATTCGATGGATTGATTGGACACGGATTCTGTACGAGTAGGATTAGCAAGGGAATGAAAAAGTTGTAGATAGAAAGATGTACAAGAAGGATTCATTAGGAGAGACGGTAGTAGAATCGCAGCGGATGTCTGAGGAATCGATGGAAAGAAAGGTGTTGTGGGCGACGGATCGGATGGACCATTTGTTGTGGCCAAGAGGCTCGAAGGCGAGTTGCTGCTCGGGACCGATTGCGTCAGCGGAGGCTTCGCAGACGCCATATTTGGAGATAGAGAGGTATTTGCCGAGGTAGGACTTGAGGGTGAAGTAGGGCGAGGTCGGGATGGCGGAGATGACGAGGACGTGCTGGACGGAGGAGGGGGTGGCGGAGGCGGCGACGGCGGAGGAGAAGAGCTTGCCGGCGGAGTCAGCGGCGACGGCGAGGAGCTGCGAGTGATTTGGCTGGAGCAGAAGAGTTAGAAGAGGCGAGGAGTTAGGAGTTAAAAAGAAAACGTACGATGAGGAGCATGGCCGGGCCGTTGAGGTCGTCGACGAGCTCGGCGTCGACCCAGCCTGGCGGGGGCGGCGAGGAGGGGGAAGACGGGGAAGAGCGGCGCAGAGGAGGCGACGGGCGACGAGGCTGCGAGGGAACGTCGTCGCGGTCGCGCACACGCTTGCGCTTGCGGGGCAGCTTGTCGGACTTGAAGGAGAGCCTGGACACCATAGCGAGCGGCGGACGACGAAGAAGCAGAAGCGAATATGAGTAAGGGCGCAGTCAGCAGTCAGGGGACGGCCGCCACGGGGCCCGAGCGCGGGGGTCCGGGAGACGCGGACAGAGCGAGAGGGCGGCTGCGGTGCTGCGTGCGGGCGCAGAGCCGGAGCAGCAAAGGGTTGAACGAGATGGAACGCAGCAGCGCCGACTGTAAATAGTTGCAATTGCAAACAACACAAAGAATATAATCCCACAACAACAACGACACCGACGCAGCAGCAGTCGGCTTCCACACAAAGACAGCGCCGCCGGCAGCAGCAGCCTACGGGGACCTGCCTGATCGGGCCTAGCGCCGTGGCCGGGCTGCAAACGGCAGGAGCATGCACCAGCGCTGAGCGGAGTGGCTCGTCTGACTCAGCGCTGACTCAGCACGGTGCGTGCGAGCCGGCGGCAGAGTTGCCGGCGAGGGTCTTTGCACCAGATCTAAACTCCGTCGGGCGCTGGCCAGCTGGGCTGCTTCTGCTCTCTGCCTGTTGTTGTTATTATTGTGGTTGTTGTTGCTGGTGTTATAGCACAATTATATACTGCTGCTATGCTCTATATAATCCACATTCTCACCACCACCACCGCACGCACACTGCGCTGTCCTGCTCCTGCTCCTCTGCTGCGCGCCCGTTCTGGCTTAGACTACCCGCAGCTGTCTCTAGCGCGGCCTCTAGCGCCGGGAGTGGCGTAGACCGTGCGATATCTGATAGTACTCGCGCGCTCTCCGCCTGCTTCTGGCACCCATTTCTCTCTTTATCCATCGCATCTAACTATTGTATATTGTATATTTATACATTATTCACCTTTATCTGCACCGTATTTAGTTATCTGCGCGCTCACTCACCCCAAACACCCCCGGCGCGGCTGCTGACGGCCACGCAGCCCCCACCTATTCTGGTACCATTCTCACTGCGTCGGTGCGTGCTACTCAATCGGGAAATCCTCTTCTGCCCTCGTTTAAAACCTCATCCGATTCCCTCTCCTCCTTCTCCTCCTCCTCCACCTCCCTCTCTCTCTCTGCCGGAGCCAACCCCCTTTCCCCGTCCGCACCCCCCGCAACACCGCAACAATTACTGTCCTTCCCGCCCCGCAGTCCTCCTCCGCGATGGACTTGACTTCCATCCTCAACTCTGGAAAGGCTGCCGCCGCCGCCGCCGCCCAGCAGCAGCACCAGCAGCACCAACAGCATCAGCACCCGCAGCCTCCCACTCCGTCCTGGTCCATCATGTCGCCCTCGCGCTCCGTCCGCAACCAGTCCCAGTCCCCGACACCGTCTCTCGTCAAGTCAGAGACCACCGACAGACCCTCCGTGGCCTCTCTCGTCTCCGCCGTCAACTCGCCCTCGCTCATCGGCCTGCCCTCTCCGCGCTCCCCGGCCGTCTACCCGCAGCTCCACCAGCTCCAGCAGCCCCAGCCGCTTCCCCACCAGCAGCGCTACCTCCCCCACCAGCAGCTGCATCCCCCCGCCCAGCAGCTGCCTCTGCAGCCCCTGCAGAGCCCCTACGCGCAGGCCGCCTACGGCTCCCCGCAGTACGCGCAGGCGCCCAGCCCTTACTCCATCGACCAGTCGCACTACCCGGCTCCCTCGCACGACTACTTCCCCTCCTACCAGCCCCAGGACGCCTCCCCCGTAGGCTCGTCGCCTTCCTACCTGCAGGCCTACGCCGCCGCCGCCGCCGGCGGGGGCATCCCTTCCTCGGCTCCGCGTCCCATGCCTCAACCGCAGTACCAGCAGCCGCCCCAGCACCACCTGCAACCGCAGCTCCAGCAACCGCAGCACAACCTCCTGCCCTCGCCTCGCGCCATGCTGCCGGCTCCCCAGCAGACCCTGCCCTCGCCCGCCCAGATCACCTCGTCCCACGGCGCCTACGGCTTGAAGCAGTTTGTCTGCGGCACCTGCACAAAGCGCTTTGCCCGACGCTCGGATCTCGCTCGCCACGAGCGCATCCACACCGGCGTCAAGCCTCATGTCTGCGAAGTCTGCAAAAAACCCTTCATCCAGCGCTCGGCTCTCACCGTGCACTTGCGCGTCCACACCGGCGAAAAGCCGCACAAGTGCGACACTTGCAACAAGGCATTCTCCGACTCATCCTCGCTCGCCAGGCATCGCCGTGTCCACACCGGCAAGCGTCCCTACATGTGCAACCAGCCTGGCTGCGCCAAAACATTCACCCGACGCACAACCCTCACCCGCCATCTGAGTACTCATGCTTGCACCGTCATGCCTCCTCAGCAGCAGCAGCAGCAGCAGCAGCAGCAGACCTCGCAGTCTGTGCCATCACAGCAGCCATATTATGAAAATGACGCAGCTTATCGGCAAGCTAATGTTGCATACTCACAGCCGGCATATCATATGGCTGCTTGAATTTATAGACTCTTTGCTTTTCTCTTGTAAATAAAAATTTGGACTGGTTTTACGTTTATGGTATTGGTTTGTTTTTTGTTTGTTTTTTCTCAACAAAAATTTTGATAAAAAGGTGTACAATATGTTTTGTAATTTTATTTTTTCCTGTTTTTGTTGTATATATCCTAATTTATTGAAATTATACCAATCTACTACAAAGTCCAGGCGCTGGATCCGATTACTCGAAATGGCTCTTGCGCGAGTATACGTGTGAAACAAAAAACAAAGTCTATTACCAAGGCTCAAGCGCTGGATCCGATTACTCTAAACAGGCTCCTGCAGTGGCCATGGCCATGTGGGTGGTCTTTGCGGTGGCGGATGCGTTTTTTGACAAGTAATTAGTAACCGATTATCAAATTAGAAAGATACGAGTTTGAACTTAGAATACATTCATTAGTTAAGCTCGGTTTAGAAATACATTAGCATTAGTTATCATTAAACCGCGATATCTTCACCGAGACCAATCTCGTCGTCGTCAGAGGAAGGTGACGGGTGGCCGTATACTAGAGTCTTGTAGATACAAGTATATTCGGCGCCCCAGTTGCTAGTGAAGACGAATACCACCGAGTCTACTAATCTGCGGTTTTTGCGCATGACGGCTTTAATTTGTCGCGGCACGTCGAACTGTTGGAGATGAAACGGAGATGAGATGTCGTATCTGAATCTGCCGATTCTGATCATTCCGGGCTCGATTGCGGCGTCTGGGTAGAGCGTTTGCGAGACGGCGATAAGGTCGTGGTCGTCGTCGTCGTCGTGGTCGTCGTTGGTGATCCAGATTTCAAAGTCCTTGGGCGCGATAGTCAGTTTGCGCGCCAAGTCGCCGGGTAGATGGCTGATGGCTACTTGATTGATAAACACCGGTTCGGCCAACACGATGCCCAGCCGCGCTTCTTGTCCCGGGAATGGCCAGCAGTTTCCCGACGATAATTCTTTGCTCAGCGCGCTTTCGGCCGTATACCGTGTTTGTCTACCGAGCAGTTTTGCAATCGCCGATTGCGGGAACGAAGTCAATTTCGCGGTCGGAGAAGTATACAGAGGGTTTATTCGCGCGCCGCGATCTTGGTCCGCGTAGTTTATCTTTTCCGATTGCTGCTTTTGGAATCTGCGAACTGCGTCTTCAACCATGATTTCGACTGCGTGTTGCGTAGTGAAATTGACTGACGCGTTCGAGCCTGTCAGTTTTGAAATCCATGATCCGGTCGATGGCGGAGTAGTGTGGGAAGAAATCTTTTTCTCTAGTGACAGTTTGGAATTTAATAGACGCTTGCTGAATTCGGTTTTCAGCGACTGTAGTTCCTTTTCGAGAAGTTTTGTGAATCCGTCTTTGGTAATGAAGATCTGGTCGGGTTGTAAACCGCGTACTTGCGCCTCAATGAATTTCTGCAACGAGTCTTCGTTTTTTGCCAAGAATTCCGGCCATGATACACCGGATTCGAGAGTCAATGACGCCTGTAATTCCGCAAACTCAGGACGCGAAATGAAGGCCGATTGTAAATACATCCAGAAGCTAGGTTCGATTACAAGTTCGCCGTCGTCATCGATTTGAACCGGTACTCTCTCCGGTAATATCCTTGCAATCTCAGCAATTGCCGTCTCCTGCGCTTTCGTCACAATCTCGTCGATCGCATTATTCAAATTCTCTTGAAGCGTGTAGAAATCCCTCGATAACTTTGCAAATTCAACATCTTGGGTTTCGAATCTATCTTCAAAGCCTTCGAGGGTCTTGCGCGAGTCTTTAACCATCGACGACGCTCGCTCGACTTGCTCGTCGTAATTTTTAAACCGGTCTGCAGATCTTGATGAAATTTCCTTCATCGTGGTCCCGATTCGAGATATTCGGTCGTTGATGTCTTCATATTGCTTTTGAAAGTCTCTAAATGATGCATATAGTTCATCAATCGACTTCTCATTGCCTTTAATAGAAAGCTCATGTTCTTTATGAACTTTCTTCAACTCCGCAGCCTGTTGAATCAGTTTTTCCTGCATTTCATGCTCGAATCTGGATACTTTATCCCCATATTCTCCCACATGTTTGGAAAACTGCTGTTCGAAATCCCGTGATGAACTTGAAATCCTCGCCATTTTCGTCTCTAGATTTAAGAGTCTAATCACGACTTCCTCGGGTGTCTGCGGCAGCGAATTCGTTAACCGAGTGCGGAACCGCGGCGTCACCGACGTTGATGCGCCGGATATAAATGAGGCTAGCGAGGTTATCACCAGTGAGCCGAGCACGGCCAAAACCGCGTATGCGACAAATTTATTGGAATTCAACATATTTCGCACAAGTCTCGGGATGAAAAACGTAATCTTGCGCCATATCGAAAGCGGTGGGTCGTCGTCGTCGTCGTCGTCATCTAAAAAGCGGGGTTCGATAGAATGGTTTGCGCCGATATTGTTGTATGCCGATTCTTCTTCTTGAAACGAGTAACTTGCCTCCGACATCGGGGTTTTAGATCGTGTTCTTTGAGTGCGACGAGGGCGTGGTGTTGGTCGTGGGGATATACTTTGATTGTCTTCTATAGCTGATTAGTCTCTTTCACTCGCGTTGGGTGTATATATACTTGAGTTTACGTACGTTCCACGCTCGCGCTTCGCAACGATCTTTTTCTCTCAGAATTGACGGCTCCAATATTCCGTACTCTTAAACTGCGTTCTGAACTCGTCACCGACGCCGGCGACGAGATATTTGGCTCCGACGACGACGACGGCGCCAGCGACGAGCTGCGCGCAAGTTCAGGATGATCTGCGCGGCGCTGCATGTGGAATCGCTCGGGCTGGCCTGGTGGTAATGACGGTAAAGTCGGTGGAGTCGGTGCCGGGTGCTTGAAGCGCTGGAACATCCGACTTTTGCCCTGGCGTGGGTGACGAAGCGGGCCGGCGTGAGCGGCCGAGTGTTTTGTTGACGAACGCGTCGGTTGGGATTGAAATCCAAACTTTAATTATGTAATAATCATTTCAGCATCGATCGCGTCTTGCATCTTCTTTCTTTAACCAACTGGTGGCGATGCTTTCGACGTTATCCCTGAGAAGAACACATTCTTCACGGTATGTGCAAGAACTTGGGATACAGTCTGCGCCGCCGAAGACGCGGTCGAGATTCTGGGCCGCATTCCGAATCGACTGGCTCTTCATCTTTCTGTATTCTCTCGTCATCAAACTCTTTCTCACGCGTGAGTATACCACCGCAAAGAAATCAATTTTCGGAAAAATATACCGCAAATTCCAAGCAAAGCTATGGAACCGCCGACAATCGCGAGCGAGAATAGTCGATCGCCGGCCTTTGTCGGTTTCAAGTTCTTCAGCCGTGCATACGCGTCATGCTATAACCTCTCGCACACGCTCGTTTTCGTCGACGATTACTTGTTTTTCCCTACGATCTCGTTCGCTTGCGAAGCCGCCGCCGTCGCTGATTGAGTCTCGTCAAATGATAAAGGCCAAGATGTTGAAAGGAGGGTCGGTGCGGGATTATAGGAATTCTGCAATTACGATATATTCTGCGATGCCTCTCTACTGACCTGTTAGTAAATAAATACCCCTTGCGCTTTGCTTTTTTGGTTGGTTCATGAAACATTGTTTTGTGACAACTATCCTTATATACAATACACGCGCCCTCATCATTCACGCCAAATAATTATAAACCTGCCGATTCTCACTCGACCGCTCGATATACTCCCTTTCCAGCATCGCGTCAATTCGCCGCTTGATCAGCATCGCATCAGGTCTAAACCGGCCTGATAACTGCGTCGTGACTTCACTGACTAGGATATTATGCTCCAAGCATTTCCGCGCTTTCATTATCCGTACGATCGCGGCGTCGGTCTGGTAGCGGCGTAACTCGTCGACTTTGTTGACTGTCTCCTTGCGCTCGGTGTCGGTCTCCGTCTTGTTGATGTAGGCTACCGTCGGTATCTTGATCCGGATATACTGCGATTCAAAGTTCGCGTTGAACGAAAACCGGTCTGTGGGCTTGACGTCCTTTGACATGGGTTCTTTGATCAAGATCCTCGTCTTGGGAACGACTGCCAGCGACTGGAGATTTCTCGTCAGCTCGTTATCGGGAATCGAGGTCGCGGCTTTGATTTCTTCAAACGAAAGCGATTGTCCGTCGGCGACATCGTTGAACAGCAATAATATCACCATCGCGTACGTCGACACGTTAATCTCATGCTTTCGTTTCCGGAACGTGGCTCGAATATCGGCGCTTCCCATGTTGTGGTTCCAGGTTAATAAGCGACCACTATGTCTATCGACGTAGAACCTATCAAATGACCGTTTAATCCGCTCGATTTCGGACGGGTAGACGCATGTGTTGTTGCCAATGCTCGACAGCGAGACCGGCCAGTTTGTCGACGTCAAGACCGTGACTGAGAGTTCGGTTTCGCGCTCGGGATCTTTGTCTTGCACGTAGGTTTTGTATTCTTCAATCATGTCGCTTGATACTTTCATGTCTACTGATTGTCAGCGATTGCCTTCTCATATGGTTCTAAACGATTGCGACTTACCCTTGAACATTCCTTCTAGTTTCGCAGTAAACGAAAATCCAACTTCCATCTTCAACTTTGTAATCATCATCCGCTCAACATCATCAGACACCGACCGTCCGCCCAACAACCGCTTCGCCAAATGCGACTTGTAATATGTCTCAAACATATCCTTATTATCAATATACCTGAACAGCGTGATCGCTCGGTCAAGCACCGCTTCCGCCTCGTCTTCCGTCTTGCCTTTCAATCCTTTCTTTAGATTATCGTCGATAAACAGCGATAGGAACTCACTGCATCGATCCATTTGGTTGATGAACGAGGAAAACGCTTTGGTTAGCGAGGTCTGGATCTGATTGTCGCCGTCCATGGTCTCATTCAGAATGCGGTCGTACTTCTCTTTCAACGCCAGTACGGCTTCAACCCATTTGAAAGCCGCCATAGTCGCCGCACTCTGCGCAGATACGCCTTTCGCTCGCTGCTCGGTTCTCTTTAGATCTTCGACTGCGTCACTGTTAATCTCGTTTCCTTGAACTATAACTCTTGACATTAACGCGTCGCGCAAGTCGGTCTTTTCCGGGTCAACTCGCGCGCTCAGTCTATATAATCGTTGTAGATCGGCCATCTTGTCGTTCAATATCATCTGATGGAGTCCCGATTGCTCCGAATGCATGACCACGATGATATTCTTTGTAATCATTGTTTCTTCAACAATCTTGGTGATTTTAGGTTCGCTCGTTACTGATAAATACGACATCACCCGCTCATACTCTTCTTTTAGTCTCTTTTCCGTCTCAATCAAGTACTGGCCGGACTGGCAATCGCGAACCAATTTCTCTGCTTCAGCAGTATAAAACTCGGTGGATGATCTGAGGAATTTCGGCTCAAAGGACCGCGAATAAACGGTTTCACCATCGACTTTATCCTCAGTTAACGATTCAAGCATGAGCACGGCAGCCTTGATTGCCGACGTATCGACTATATCGCCGTCTCGTTGCAGTTTGATCTGGTTCAGTATGATGGCGTAGATGTGTTCGCCGACCTGGAAATTCTTGTTGCGGATAACATGGTCTCGAAAGAGTGCTAGTCCCGCATCGTAGATTAGCGGCAGTTGTAATTCCTTGCAGTACACCCTATCCATGTACATCAAAATATCACTGATCATCCGCATACATAAGCAATGATCGTCCCACTGCACTTTCACCGCTTTCAAAAACCGAATCCCCGCCTCCCGCTGATCCGCTAGAGCAAGCGGCACGGCCTGCGTCGAAGTAATTCCCACTCCCGCCAGCGAGTTCGTCGGGTTACTAGCCAAGGGCGCGAGCTCGGAAGCCACCATATCACGTAAATGTTGCGCGACAAACGACTTGAATGAATTATATAGTTTTTCGGCGTGCTTTTTTAAAACAAGAGTATATGCCGTTCGATAGAGTTCTTCGTAGGATAGCCGAGACGCGTTCTTTTTGTACATTTCCTGCATCGCTGTCGATAGCACGGCCCATGATTCGTCGAAATTGACATCGGCAGAGTCCCGCTACAAAATGAAAAAGGCCAAGTTAGAAATTTCCATCAAATGGTGAGACAAAACAGCGATATTGGCGTACATTGCGTGGAGGACGCATTTTAACGCGAGACCTGCCGCTAGACATCATTCCCGTTCCGCTTTCGCGACACTATACACGATATAATCCAAAAAGATCAAAGCCCTTTTATATATTAAATAAAAGACTTGACTATCGCCAGTTACGAGAGAATAATAAAGGGCCTCGTAGACTGGAAATGCGAGAGTGCGGTGAGAATGAAGGAAAAGCGAAGCGTTGAAAAGGATAGCGGACAAAGGAAGTCTACGAGAATCACGGCGAATGCGGGCAATATTTGGAAACTAAACGGCTCCAGCCGCCGCTTTTCTTATTGTTGATGCCTTTAGGGGATTCTAATTAAATATAACCTCACAATTTTGAATATTTTTTAGGAATTTATTTTGGGGTTTTATTGGTGTATTTCGAGTGCGCCTGCATAGGACGCTTATCTCGGTAGTTCATCACGAACCGGATAGTTCGAAACGGAACTGTTACCAGATAAGAGCTTGTTACGCTCAGTCAGCGACTGGTGAAACGGCACAGACATAGTCCTAGCTGTTAAATTGAAGATGCTGTCGATACCAGTGCTGCGTTGATAAGCTGAATTCTCCGTTACTCCGGATCTACAAGCACGTATGTCATCAACACCAATCCCGTTGTTACTAATATGTAATCGCAAAGAGCTTGTTAAGAGACAAACACAGCAAGAGTAAAACAAAGAAAATGCTCCAATCCCAGGTACTTAAAGACTTTCCAAAAACACTGCAAACTCCAAACTTCCAACTCATTCCATCCGAGTTCTATCACCTAGCTGCCGATCAAAGCGGCTGGATGATAAGATACTCTCATACTAGGAACGGTACTATGATAAATATAATTACAACTGAATCAGTCCGGGTGGCGATAATCGTCGTCCCTGGGTGCAGTGCGATCTAGGCGGAGTCTTCGGGAACGAATTTCATACTGACGCTATTGACGCAGTGGCGTTCGTCGACCGGAGTTTTATATCCTGTTTCCAATGACGTGTTAGCGTTAGTTGAGAGTAGAGAAACAGCGATAGTACATGCCTTCTCCCTGGAAGATATGGCCGAGATGGCCACCGCACTTTGCGCACATCATCTCAATCCGCACCATTCCAAAGCTGCGATCTTCAATCCTCTTAATCGCACCCGGCAAGGCCTGGAAAAACGCCGGCCATCCGCATCCCGAGTCGAATTTCGCAGAGGACTCGTAAAGCGGGGAGTTGCAGGCTGCGCAGCAATACACGCCTTTGTCATGATGGTATTCGTACTCGCCGGTGAAGGGACGCTCAGTGCCTTTTTCGCGCAAGACGCGGAACTGCTGCGGCGAGAGGATTGCGCGCCATTCGTCTTCTGATTTGACGATGGGGAATTCGGAAGAGTCTTGCTTTGCCATTGTGGAAGAAGTTGACGCTGGTGACGAAGATGGCGGGGAAGAGAAGAGAGCTTTAAAAGAGAAGAAGCGAGCACGGGGAAGGAAGTGCACAGCCTGCGGTGATTGACGACAACCCAGCGCTCCGCCACGAATGTTGGTGAATAATCGCAATATCTCGGATGAGCGAGCACCTGGCATTTAGCAGCAAATCCTACTCTTTTTGATCACTAACCGTTTATTAGCAGCGCAGATGGCAGGAAGGCGATATAAAGCTAAAGAGAGCGAGTGACGTAATCGTCATGTGGTTAAGTGCACAACCTGTAAACAAAGCGACCTGCTCGCTTACAAGACGACGCGTCTCGCTTCCTTTGTTTACTGCTCTCGCCACGTTTACGCAATGCAATCTACCGCTGTAGAGCGATTATCTGCGTCGAGTTGGGTTCCGGATCAGACCGTGGATGCTCTTGCTACGTCTGTCAGCGCTGTGTCGCTGCAGACAAAGGGGGACATCCTTGCTGCTAACCGCCATCCAATAGGTACTCATTGCTCCTCCTCAACCTTGTCTCCAACGCTGATGGTTTGCTACTAGATCCCTCCGAGTCAAAGCTTCTGGGAGATATACCGTATGCTTTGCAAGGTCTCAACTCGACTACCCTGCCGTTCTCTTCTCGCTCTACGGTCACGCTTCCCAGTACCCTTCCGCTGCCTTCAATCTCCGTCCTACACTCTCTAGTTGAACCAGCTCTGCTCTACAAGAATTTATCTATCTTTGTTGAATCTTCAAGTGGTCTAACTGGTCAGGCCTTCCGACGCGTCGTCGAAGTCGAACTACGTGGCTATTTGCTCCTAGTCGCGCAAATCGACGAACAAATCCGAAAGGAGCTACAACATGAAAAAACAATGCCGGAATATAAACAAGGCTGGACTTCTGGTGGCGTCACGCTAAAGAAATGTGTCTACTGGTTACGAGAACCTACTATGATTCTGCGTCTAATGGCAGATATAGTCAGTAAATGTGCAGGTGCGTATATAACTTTCCTTTGCTGTCGCCTGCGTTCGCTAACGTCACGGGTAGATCTTAACGGCGGCGAACTTATAAACGAGCTTTACTCTTATACAACCCACGGTGACCCGTTTATTTCCGACTTTGCCAACAAAATCCTAAAAGATGTCTGCCGTCCATTTTACGAATTTCTCCAACAATGGATATACACCGGAGATTTTCGTGATCCATACAATGAGTTTTTCATTCACAAACTTACATCGCTAGACGAAAAATGGGATGAAAAATACTCGCTGGAAAGTAAACATGTGCCAGCGTTTGTCGACGACGTTCTGGTGCAGAAGATTTTCCAGACGGGAAAGAGTTTAGATTTTTTGCGGTCGTCTTGTGGGGATAGTGAATGGGTGGACCAGCATGGCGCCAATTTGGCGAAAACTTTCCACTATGGCGAAGAAGCTGGTGATTTGGAGGAATCGATCAATATAGCTTATAAAGCCACTGTGCGTCACTTGATGAGCCTTCTGACGACTAAGTTTCATCTTCATGATCATATTTTGGCACTCAAGAATTATATTATGCTTGGTCAAGGTGATTTCGTTGCCATGCTGATCGAGTTGCTTGCTCCATCTCTAGGAAGACCTGCCAATACGTTATATAGACATCACCTGACATCAACTCTTGAAACCGCGGTCCGGGGTTCAAATGCTCAATACTCTGGTCCTGAAGTTCTCCGCAATCTCGATGCTCGTATGCTTGAATTTGTCCACGGAGAAATCGGCTGGGATGTATTTACGCTGGAATATCGCGTTGAAGCACCACTTGACGTGATCATCAATCCTTACGCTACCCGACAGTACTTGAAGATCTTCAATTTTCTTTGGCGCGTTAAGCATGTTGGCTTTGTCTTGAATGTTACTTGGCGCCGTGCCATAACCGGCGCCCGTGGCGTGCTGAACGACGTGAAAGATGTCGTAGAGCAAGACTGGAAACTTGCGAGGGCATGTTGTAGCGAGATGCTCCATTTTATTTGCCAACTGGAGTATTACATCTTGTATGAGGTCATTGAGTCGTCCTGGTCGGACCTGCAGAATGAGCTGAATAAAGAAGAGCTGACGTTAGATCAGCTGATTGAAGTTCACAAGAAATATTTGGAGAACATCACTCGGAAAGCTCTGTTAGCCGCAAGTCGACAAGGCAAGGAAGATGTCTACCGAGAACTTTTACACGAGATTTTAAAAATCATGCTCTCGTTCTCCGACGCCATGGACGCGCTCTACGCATTCTCGGTTGAGGAATTCACGCGCCGACAAACAAACGAGGAAGAAGGCACAGATGAACAATTGCTGGAATCTATTCGCGCGACAATGAAATCATTGAAATCAGAATTTCACGTCTTGGTCGGTAAATTGTTGGCGAATCTGGCGTATCAGAGTGATACCGAGATGAAGTTCCTAGGTGTTCGGTTGAATTACAATGAGTATTATGTTGTTTCACGTAAAAACCGGACTGTGGAGGCTTAGAGTGGGGGGAGTGAATGTATCGTTCCGTGGCTTTTGGGTGTACAATAGTGGAGTTTGAATAATTATTATTAGTTTGAGTTATCTTTGTATGATGTAGAGTATATGTAACAGTGAGCTGTCTAGGCTACATGATGGAAATGTTTGTCGTTCGCTAGGTCTGGGGTGCCTTTCGGCAGACGGTAATCTGCACGGGTTAGCGCTGACCGAATAGGCCAACCTGACGCAAAACAGTTACAATCAGTATTCCAGTAACAAGCAATAACATAGATCACAAGTCATCATCATTTTCAAGCTCAACGTGCCGTATCTTCTTGCCTGATCCTGAATCCTCATCTGGCTCACCAAAACTTCCAGCTCTTTTCCGTTGCTGTACGGTAACCCTCTGTACAGCAGCCGGAACAAAAGCCGCGCTTTCCTTTTTCAAGTCACGAACAACAGGCGCTGCTTCATATGTAGTTTTCGATGATGCTGCGGTAGTTGTATTTTGTTCAAACCGTAGCGCGGGACCCTTTGGCAGCGGTATATCGATCGCTAATCTCTCGTTAAGCTCTGGTCTGTAATACAGTACGTCTTCTTCGTCGCTGTCTTCTTCTGCGTTCCATTCTGCGTAAGGATAACCGTCTGGTGGTAGGCCTGTGGGGTTAAATACTGGATCCCAGTATATACTCCGCCGTTCGCGTCCCTTGAGGATAAATACGCCAGACGCATTCTCATGTCTGTCAAGGGTTGACCGTGTCCCTCTGCCAGCATTAGACTCCGCAGCGCTATTCTTATCTATAGTAGAACCGCCTTTACTCTTCTGTGAATCAACCTTCTCCTTCGCCTGCTGTACAAGCACGATCTGCTGCTCCAACTCCGCCAACAGCTTTTTATCCGGTCCCTGTAGTCGCCCTTGTGATTCAAGGTCCTTGAGTGCCTCTATCTGTTTTTCCATACGCTGCGGATTCCGCCGCGCCAGTTTCTCTGTCATGCGCTCCGCGCGCTCTGCTTTCGCTTTCTTGATGGCATTTGCTTTGTCTTTGCGATCTAGAGACGGTTGGCCATGTTAGTGAACCGATAATGCTATTCAGCAGTTAACAAGCAAGCAAACTCACGCTGCGCCTGAGCAGGATTCACGCTGCCCTTCTCCCTTGCCATTGTTCGCTGCCATCCAACTATGTCTTCAGCTGCTTGCCATGCACAATCGACTCGAGATGACCTCGGCTTCGTGTTCGGTTAGGGCAAGGGGCAGAGCCTGAACAACCTCAAATTTTTTACGCCGGAGCCAAAGTCAAACTTTTCTTGCTCCTCGACCACGTCTCCTTTCCTCTTTCTCACCACCGCCAACCACCTTCTTTCTTCCTCACTACACAATGTCTGCTCCTGCTGCCTCCTACAAAGTCGCCGATATCAGCCTTGCTGCTTTCGGCCGTCGCGAGATCGAGCTCGCTGAGAACGTACGTCTGTCGTCGCCTCCGGCTCATGCGCTTTTCTTTCTTGTTTACACTCCAAACACGTATGCTCACTCAATTCTTTAGGAGATGCCTGGTCTCATGGCCACTCGTGCTCGCTTTGCCGAGGTCCAACCTCTCAAGGGAGCCCGCATTGCCGGTTGCTTGCACATGACCATCCAGACCGCTGTCCTTATCGAGACTCTCACTGCTCTCGGTGCTGAGGTTACCTGGTCGTCCTGCAACATTTTCTCCACCCAGGACCACGCCGTAAGTGTCAAGGCTATGCTGTGTCCGCTCAATTGTGGTTGTTTCTGACTTTTGTTTCCCGTGTAGGCTGCTGCCATTGCTGCCTCTGGTGTCCCCGTTTACGCGTGGAAAGGTGAGACTGAGGAGGAGTACGTCTGGTGCATCGAGCAACAGCTCGTCTCCTTCAAGGACGGCGCCAAGCTCAACCTGATCCTTGACGACGGCGGTGATCTTACTGCTCTTGTTCACAGCAAGTACCCCGAGCTTCTCGAGGGCTGCTACGGTCTCTCCGAGGAGACCACCACCGGTGTCCACCACCTCTACAAGATGATGAAGGAGGGTACTCTCAAGGTCCCCGCCATCAACGTCAACGACTCTGTCACCAAGTCCAAGTTCGACAACCTTTACGGATGCCGTGAGTCCCTTGTTGATGGAATCAAGCGTGCCACTGATGTTATGATTGCTGGTAAGACTGCTGTCGTCGCTGGATTCGGTGATGTCGGCAAGGGCTGCGCCATGGCTCTCCACAGCATGGGTGCGCGTGTCATTGTCACTGAGATTGACCCCATCAACGCTCTGCAGGCTGCTGTTTCCGGATACCAGGTCATTCCCATGTCCGAGGCTGCTTCTATTGGACAGATCTTCGTCACCACCACCGGATGCCGCGATATTATCACTGGAGTTGACTTCATGGCTATGCCTAACGATGCCATTGTCTGCAACATTGGTCACTTTGATGTTGAGATTGACGTTGCCTGGATCAAGGCCAACGCCACCTCGGTCGTCAACATCAAGCCCCAGGTCGACAGATTCTTGCTCCCCAACGGCAAGCACATCATTCTCCTTGCTGAGGGCCGTCTCGTCAACCTTGGCTGCGCCACTGGCCATTCGTCGTTTGTCATGTCGTGCTCGTTCACCAACCAGGTCCTTGCCCAGATTGCTCTCTTCAAGGTCAATGATGCCAAGTTCCGCGAGACTTACGTTGAGTTCGCCAAGTCCGGACCTTTCGATGTCGGTGTTCACGTCTTGCCCAAGATTCTTGACGAGACTGTCGCTCGTCTTCACCTTGACCATCTTAACGTCAAGTTGACCCCTCTTACCGCCGTCCAGTCCGAGTACCTTGGAATCTCTCCCGAGGGACCGTACAAGGCTGAGATCTACCGCTACTAAGCGGTATGGGCTGAGGATTGTTTCTAGAATTGCCCTACTGGTAGCCTGCTTGTGTTTTAAATGGTTTGGGAATCGAGATGGAAAACTTAAAAGTCTAGAGTGTGAAAGACAGTTATGAAAAGGGTACTTGTACAATTTAATAGGTGGTGTTTATGTTTGGCTTTATAGCAAAATGTTCTGTTTATGTTCCTATACGATATAGATTTTGTTGGCTCCAGGGTATGTGCTACGTATATAATAACAAAAAGCAATATATCTTTAATAAAACAAGACTCCGTGGTATGCGTGCTGAATAACCAGTGCTCCTTATTTCCTGCCAAGAGCAAATAAAAATGGAAGCATGACTTCAACTTTCTTTGGACTAGCGGTTTGAACGCTGCCTCCACTTGCACTCATTGCTTCAGGAAGCAATCTCTCGGAAACCATAACCGGCAGTTCAAACGCATACTCAAATACCTCGACATCCTTCAGATTTGCGTTTTCTAAACTTCTGCGGACATCGTGGGCTTTGAGACCGCCTGTATGGTGTGTATGCGAGTGATTGGATGAGCTGTTGTGAGAATGAGAATGATTATGAGAAACTGGTTTTGCTGCTCTCAAATTTTGAAAAATAGTTGCTGTTTGCTCAGTCCATAGTAAGTCAACGATACAGATATATCCGCCAGGTTTCAAAAAATGGGTAGTTATGGAGTTTATGACGCGCTGGATATCTGGAATATGGTGAAACCCCATTGCACAGGCCGCGATATCTATTTTTCCACGATACTCAGCGCATGAATTTTCTAGCGACGTAATATCAAGTACGTCACAAGTGATAGCGTGCATCTCGTCTTTCTCAAGGCCCTGGTTCTGAGCGCGGAGATTATATTCCGAGACTGCAGGAGCTAGGATATCGATTCCAAGGATATGATCAAAGGATTCAGCGACATGATGCGATAAGGCGCCTGATCCGCAAGCGAAATCTAGGAAGATTGAATCGGTTGAACTGATAATTGGCTGAAAAGGCGCACAGTCTAGTATTACTCGTGCTGCAAGACGACGCGCTCTGATGAATGCGGGTAGTGAGGGAGCTGCCCGTGGAGCTTCAGAATCAGAGTCGCTGCTGTCGGACGAGGATTCTTCGGAGGACGTATCATGCGCTGGTAGCGCTTTCTGCTTTCCCTTGAGCTCATTTCCTGCAATGATGCAAGACTTCGGAGTGTCTTTATCGACGCTACCATTATCCATAGCTACGGCAATGCAGCAGCAGCAAAAATCGTGGAAGGTGTCGACAAATCTCTGCGTTTACCACAGAACAAAGCAGCGGCATCGGGCTAGGGCCCCGCTGAACATGGAATTCCGAGCCAACCAAAATGCCTTTCTTCATATTCTATAGCTGTCAAACTAGTTTTAATTGCTTTGTTTGTTCTAATTTCTGTGCTATTTTTAATTCTTGTTTGCTTGGTTTACGTCAAACCGTTCTTCATAGAACTGGTCATCAGCTTAGATGTCGGCAATCGCGTGCCTAATACGCACCTTTCCCAATCCTCCCCTCACAATGCTATTCAACATACTATGAATACGTTGTTCTGCGCTGCATTCAGCTTATATTTATTGCTGTCGGCTTTCTAAGAGATAACGCAATAGAAACTCGCTGCCATTTCCACATTGTTTCTTCGCCATCAACCTGCACAGCACTCATCACCAACACTCCAACACACCCACGTTAAAAAAACATCAGCAGCCAGAAGCGCAACCTTCAGCTGATCTCGTCTCGACACCGCTGCTCTCAATCATCTCGTTTAGCGCAGTTTCGCCTATTGTTTTGCTTTATCTTGGAGTAACTATCACGCACTTATAGAACTGTAAAAGCCCTGCTATGCACACCAAAATAGCTAGGCAATCCCGGATCTGCTCATCTCGGTCCCGCTGACTTATGCCATCACTGCAACCTGCCTGTAATTTTAGTCATCTATACTTTAACCAAAGAGAGACATTGGGTAGAGACTGCTAGTCTGGTATTGCGCTTGTCGTTCATGTCTGATCGCTCTGCTGCGACTGATCTGGATTCATGGTGCGACTGATTGTTCACTGCATTCGCTTACAAGAAGCTAACATTCCCCCAGAATTTCACGACCAAGTAGCACGCTCATATCAAATCACAATGTGGCTTCCAGAAGGCACTTCTCTGCTCCTTGTGGAGTTTGGTGCTCTGATATGCTTCGCTCACATCGTCGCCTTTGTTCTCTTTGCCGTCATCCGCATTCTCACCGGAGTATCCATTCATCGCCTGGGATTCTTCTCGCTACGCCATATATCCTTCACGTTGCCTTCGGGGATTTTGGTCGAAATCGGCAAGATCAAACTCGATTTCCATCGCCCTTCATTCTCGCGGCCGTCATGGATCACGCTCACTGTGGCTGATGTATCAATGTACAACGATCCTTTCGATGAAGCCATTGCTCCTGCTGATCGACCGAGTTCTTCCCCGACGACAGGAAAGTACTCACCAAAGACTACCCCGAGTACCCCACAAAGCCCAGGGTCACCGAAACCAAAATCCGCGAAAATAAAGCAAGCAACATGGAAAGAGATGATGCGGCGCTTGTCTCATAGATGCCAGAAATTCCACAGGATGCTCAAATATTTGAAATTGCTGGATTTTAGTATCAAAAATGTGACACTTATCGCCGAAGATATTGGCAAACTACATATCCGCAGCCAAACATTCAGTTTAGATCAGATAAATCCAAACTCCAAGTTCTTCAGCACAGTTCTCGCTGCTTGCAGTATGAGCAAAGATCTTGATAAGACGAGTGTAGTCACCTGGAGATTTACAATTAAAGATGTGTTTTACGAGCCCGAGAACTCTCCTGCAGAAGAATTGCTTGACTCGTTTCAATTGGATGTATATGATGTCTTTGATAAGCAGTCACAGCTTACTAAAGATCTGTCGCTGAATATTCGCGTCGGTAACTTGACAATTCCTTTTGATTCATACTCCAGATTTCATGAGCGGCTTCGGCTTCGGAGAGCTAAACGTCTAAAAAAGATGCCGCCGTCGCAGACTGATTTACTCCTGGAGACTTTAGCTGAGGAAGATACTCCGCGTGATCTCATTGATAGTTTATATTTATTGTTAGATTCTGTTCGCGAGATCAGAGTCCACGTGGCGAAAATTGCTATTTACAGATTTTCTTCCGAATGCGACTATTCAGTTTCCAGAGAAAATCCTATTTACTTTAGCTTGTCGACTAAGGACTTCACAATTGATCTGCGCAGATTGAGTCAAAACAGTCCAGGTCACCGCATGCTTTTTTCACCCGAAGACGTCTCGCATCAAGCTATCATGACAGCTATCTCAACCACTGTTGGCTTAGCGGACACGAAAACCGGCGTGCATGATGAGTTGGTGTATGTTCCGATGATAACGATGACATCTACCACGAATGTCTTGCGCAAGGCTCTGGATATTCATACTGGCGCCGAGACTGATCGGAACTCTAGTTTGCTGAAAGGTAGTCTGTCGATTAATTCGCCGGCTGTCGACGTCCGAGCGCGACATTTGCCTCTATTCGTTTCAATGTTTGCAAGCGCTGGCCGCAAAAAAAGTCCTACCGAAGACTCAGTTCCAACGTTGGATGGATCCAAAAGACAAGTTGGGATCAGACTGGTGGAATTGCTGCCTCGAACCATCATCAAACTATCAATTGAAGAACCCGGTGCTCGTATCAAAGTCGGCGATGGCGATATGGTTGAGCCTGAATCGTCTAGCGGGAAGCAGAATAATGAGGAACCAAAGATCATCGCCTCTTCGTGCTCCATCATTAATTGCGAGCTTGAATCGTCGCATACGCCTTCTCCATATCCTCACTACGGTTTAACGGCATCTTTCCGCATGACGGAGTTTAGCGTGTGGGTTCGCGGTCTCACTGCTCGTCACGAGTTTGTGAAAGCCGAGTCGTTCTCTGTCAAGATGATTGCACAAACTAGTCCTATTCTTGACGTTGCGATTGTTGGGTCATTGACTTCTATCGGCGTATATTTGACTCGTCCTGAAAATGTGAATGGCTTGAAAGAATTAGTTTCTCGTATTAAAGTCGACGTGTGGTCGATTGGTCCAGGATATGTTCAAATGCCTGAAATTAAAAAGCCGATACCTCAGCGTCCGAAGAAGAATATCTTGCGACTTATGCCGCCATGGCTATCACATGTGCGGTTCGAAGGCTCGGACGTGATGATGTCTGCCTCTAGTAAAGACCACCATCACGCCAACGAGATTACGAAAGATGTTGCTAGAGGTCTAGCTGTGCAAGCAGAGTCGTGGATCATTGACTATAAGCCGCATATCACGCCTCATCAAAATTCGGTGCGAGCGAAACGTCACAAGCGGAGTGGCACACGTGCTGATTCGACAAATGGTCTTAGCGGTTCAGATTTCCCGCATACACTTGAGGCATTAACGACAAAGACTATGAATGCTAAGCTTGATAGACGTAGACTGGCAATCGGTTTTAATGGCATCGAAATTTTCACGATTGATGCAAATGATATCTTGGAGCAGACGACGCCACTCTTGATTGTTCCGGATATTGAGATGGCTATATCGACTTATAGAAAAGATGCCAAAGTCATTGTTGAGGCCAACGTGCTAATAAAGAAGTTGATTGTTAATTACTCTTTGTTCCATCACTACTCATTACTGCTAGCTGTACAAGCTCTCACATTGATCATGAGCAAGTTGGATCACAATGAAAAGATGGAACCGGTATCCAGTGGCGATCGAGTAACCGATGAGGTCATGTATATTGATGTTCGGTCTCAGCATATCCGTGTCAAAGCTCACCTTCCGCTTTCTCCTCCATTAATGTTCGAGGCAGTTAATTTGGGTTTTTCAAAGAGAGGCTCTAGAGCGCCTACGGCAACAGCAACTTTTTTCCGTGTATTTGTCGAATCAGCTAATAATAACGGAGCATGGGAGAGGTTTTTGGTTATCCGTCGTCTGAGAGCAGAAATGATTAACAAACGTCCGCATCTTAATCTTAAGGTTCCAGCACTTTCAACCTCTGACGAGTCTGGAGTCGAACAAACTGATGATGACATTGTGATTGGAACTGACGCTATTTCACTCTCTGTTCCTCACGGTCTATTGGTGTATGAGCTTCTTGAAGGCATCATTACGAGTTCTAAAGCGGTGAAGCAGTTGACACATGAGTTTAAATATCTTTCTAATGAGGATGTTCTCAAACCTACAGCGAAGAAGCCTGTCAAGATGCCTAGAGTTCGGATTCGGTCTAAAATTACTGAGTTAAGGATCGACGATGATCCATTTGAGTCACGGTTAGGATTGATTTTCACGGTTGGAATGATTGAAATGAAATCAAGATTAGCTCGAGAAGCTGCATTTGAAGCAAAAGTGCAGGCTCTAAAGATCGCTAAGGATAAGATCAATGAATCGGGTGCAGGTTCAGGTGCTGCGAAAGGGAATAATACAAGGGCAAATCAGGCGGAGATTGAGAATGAAAGACTGAAGAGAAAGCACACGTTCAAGACGATGAAAGGAATGAAACATCACAAAAACTCGCGATTAAAGCGAGCAGTTCCAATTCGATATACGCCTATGGAAGCAGAAATGCCGTCTGATACTGCGAAAATCTCAACGGAGGAGGCTTACACCAAACTGAGAGAGTTGCATTCGAATTCTTGGATTAGGAGAATTACAAGGGCGAGAAGAATATGGGCTGCGTCGATTGAAGCGCGGCGCCACAGGATCATTGGTCCGGATGAAGTTGATACAGATTTGACTAATGATGAGAAGATTATCAGTGTCCCTGATGCGCCACCATTATTTCAGATCTTGTTCAGTGATCCCAATATTCTGCTTGATAAGCCCCGATTCCCATTGCAAGATGTTCATAAGTTTTTGCATAGGATTGGAAAGGGTGTACCGGAGTCCACAGAATATTCCCTTCTAGTGCCGCTGTTTTTGAATATCGATATGAGCGAGTTCAGGATTCTGCTACGCGATTATCCTTTACCATTTTTCCATGTACCGCCGATGAACAGTTCTCAAGCAGCCAAGGGTCCAGCATGGTCTTTAAAGAGCGATATGGTTATTGCAGAGGAGATGTTTGACGAAAGCTCTTATCGATATATCCAATGCCCGATCGTACCACGAGTTGGTGATTTGGAAGATGAATATTATCTGACGGTCACGAGAACAATTTCTGCTGTGAAGATGTACTCGACTATAGACGTCAATATTGCCACGGATGAACCCACGCGAATTACTTGGGCCCCATCACTTCAACCAGCTATTCAGCAAACAATGATGAGATTTGATACCATGACAAAGCCACCTATCGATCCATCGCCAAAGGTTGGGTTCTGGGACAAAATTCGTCTTATATTCCATTCCAAGATTCGGTTTACTTGGCTGGATGGCGCCGTTCATCTTCTTTTGAAAGGTTCTCACGATCCATATAGCATCACTGGTCAAGGAGCCGGATTTGCAATGTGTTGGGAGAATAATGTTACTCTTGACATCAATCCTAACGGCAATCAGCAAGATTTCATGGTTGTTGACAGCGAGAACTTTTTACTTGCTGTCCCTGATTTTAGTTATTATGTACGACAGCTTAATGAGCCGCATGAGAAACCAGAAGACTCAGTCAGCACTTTTTCAGATTCTGCTCCTTCAAATGCGCGGTTCCACAAGATTATTATGAAGCTTTCGGGAAACTTGCGATGGAAGGCTGGTTTGCTCTTTGAGCGTGATCTTGGAGGCGGAAGGCGTACGTTTGATTCGGTACCGCATTATACAGTACAATTGCGGCAACCCGACTACGTGAGGGCTTCCAATAAACCTGACTCGTATGCTGGATTCAGGAGTGATTATATTCATCTGGCAATCTCTGTTGTATCGCCGCGGGATGAAGCGTGGACTGCGTTTTCGACAAAGCGGTCATCTTCAAGTACAAACAGTATACATTTGACACCACAAGCATTCACGCACTTTTTCAAATGGTGGGATCTTTTTGCTGGTGAGATGTCGCTCCCTATTCGCAATGGCAAACTGTTCCCGCCTATCATGGTGTCAAAGAAGTTTGGTCGGCATCTGGCGACTATCAAATACCAGTTTGCTTTACGTTCGCTCTCAATCAGTCATATGTACCTTTACAAACGAGATGACGATATCAATAAGAGAGTTGTCAATTCTGTTGGCCTTAAAGGTCGTATTGATAATTTCATGATGGACTTGCATCAACGCCGTGAGTTCATCACCTACACGGATAAGGTCAGAAACGAGATCAGGAAACGGCGAAAGATGAGGCTCAACGTTGGAGAGCTTGACTTTCAGAGTGCTGATATCCGCGGTGTTACTGTGTCCTTTAAGGAACGCACAGCGGAAGAGTTGGCATCTCAAATTGGAAACTCCTCGGGGGATTCAGAGATGGGTTCACCTCCGGAATCAGCAAGTGGGGTGCCTCCGCTAGCGAAGTTGAAAGTATCTGACAATGATTTGACATGGATTGATATCGATGACTACACCGAGCTTGACTCATTTGTCGGTTCAGAGAATTTGTCTTCGGTCAAAGTGCTTCCTTTGATTTTCACTCCTCGATTTACGTATTATCGTCAGACGGAGCACAACCATGCGACTGCGAGCAATATGGATATTGATCCTGGATTTGTCCCTTTTGGCAATGAGCCTTCCCACAACTGCTTGTTGGATCAGACAGGCAAGTGACTTAATTTCTATGTTCCCTATGACGAACATTTCACTAATTTTTTATTCAGATACGGTGAGGTTCCAGACAGATCTGATATCCGCGAGAGCGCGGGAGTTGGAAGAGCAGATACAGATGAATAGTGCCGAGGTTGAGAAGTATAGAAAGCTGGCTAGATTATCTACCGACGATCACGTTGCTCGCGCAAGAGTGAGTTAGATTATTCATTTTTTACAAGCCTTGTACTAATGTTCTATGATATCTTTAGTTCTTGGCCGCGAAGAAAGATGCAGAAATCTTGGAATTGAAACGGCATACATTGCATCAACTGTGGTTTTCGTTCTTGATGTCAACAGGCCATTTATCTGCAGAGGATATGAAGAAGCACAAAAATTATCAAACTGAGTTCTGCAAGACTGACGAGGAGATTTTCGGTAACGACAAGTTGGAATTCTCTTCTAAGTTACCAGCTTTGAGATCTCTTGAAGATGAATCGTTTTCTGATTTCAATAACCGGTTTATTTTCCACAATGTGCAAGTGAAATGGACAAACTCCGTTCGAAATATCTTCTTGCGTTATATTCATCAGATTGGCCAACGAAAAGGTCTTATATATTACATGTCTCGTCGTGCAGTGAAGTTTATCGACGATCTTGATAAGAAAAAGAAGAAGCTTGAGACCGAGACTGCTCCAGCATCCAGAGATTCTAGCGATATGAAGAGCCTGGAGAGAGTTGACAGTGCACGCACTGACTTGCGAGAGTTAGAAGACCGTGTTGCGTCGCGCCTTGCACCTGCTAAGTGTGGAGAGGAGGTGGAACAGCTCCAAACCGACACGATGATTGATTATTTACTGTCGGATGCGAAGCAGCACCTGGTTGTATCAGACAAACAGGCCAAATTAGAGGCTGGAGATAGCGGTCATCATTCTCACAATCATGCGAAGGCCAAATCAGGTGTTGCATCTACGCGGCCAGACAGAGAATCTTCGACTGCGAGCGCCGATTCTGATGACAAGACTACCATGAGATCTACAATCTCACATGATGCAGGCGCATCGGACACACAAAGAGAAGATACTGACTCTGTTATCGATAAGTCATCGTCCACTGATTCTGGTTCTGAATCTGATTCCGATAGCGATGAATATGAGATTGATGATGACAAAATGATGGACGATGAAATGCTGCAAAATCTTGCATCCCAGTACGTTGCGAGAAGTAGTTATGTTATTCGTCTCCTTGGACCTCAGATCCAGCTTCAAAGCGAGGTCAATCCAGACTCTACACTTCTGGTCACCTCTCAAAATATCGAGCTTAAAATCATTTCAATTATGGATAAATCAGAATTGGAAGACGATGTAAGCGGTCTCGTGCAATCCCGATATTCGGCTCATTTGGATAACGCGCAGTTCTTTGTTTTCCATAAAAGTACGCTAATACGTCAGTCACAATGGCTTTTCGCAAACAATGCATACGGAAGCACTCGAGTCTACGGCGGAATACAGAGGCACCCCGCATCTGCCTCGCATCAGAGTGCAGCTGATGATTTATCATCTATTTGGCCACCATGGGTGCCATTGGAGGGTATTTATGACGGCTCAGCGCTCAAATCTTCGAGAATTGCTGAGAAGACATCTGCAACCTTACTTTATGACAAGCATAACTCACTTCGTTTGAAGTACGGCGACAAGGTCACTGAGAAAATATCAGCGAAAGGAACGCCAATGTTGTCCAAACAGATCGATCAATTGGCGGTCGACTTCCCGAAAGTGGTTGCTTTTGTCGATTCCTTACAGTATTATGCGGTATACATCATTGTTATGGATTTGCTTATTTATTCGGAACCTCACTCAAAGAAGTCTAACGAGAGACTAGAGAAAATATTGTTGGCCACAGATTTCAGTGATTTGTCGGGTGCAGCCGATATGGTGGAGAATTTGCAGAGAGAGATTAGGCAGCTGGAGGAGATTAGGCATCAATTTCAGATTTACTCTTCGGAATTGGATGAGCAGAGTTGGGGCGATATGACAAGTGTGATAAGTGAATTGAGAAGTGCTCGATCGGAACTGTTTTACATCATGAAAGCCATAACAATCGGACAACGTCGACGTGAAGAAAAGAAGAAGTCAGAGACATCAGGAACTTTGCAGTGGCTCATCACTGGGCAGCAGGTTATTGCTCATTTGCTCCTGGAAGATCGGACGCCGTTCGTGGATGTTGCTCTCGCCAAGGGTTGTTTCAGACGTCTTGAGAACTCTGATGGCTCGAATCTCAATACAATAGAGGTTGACATGCTGCAAGGAATCAATCTTCTGAAGGGAGCTCTATATCCTGAAATGCTCTCGCCTTATTTTGAAGCCATGAGCGACTCCGACAGGAAACGTAAAGCATTGCGTGTCGACTGGTATATGCTAGAAGCCATTGGCGGCATTCCCGTCATGGATCATTTTGAGGTCGATTTAATTCCCCTGAAGATTCAGCTGGAGTATGACATTGGACAGAAGCTGTTCCAGTATATCTTTCCTAATCATATGGAGTCTCCTTTCCAGGTTTATGCGCCGCCGCCTGTACAGAATGACACGGGTAGCCAAACAGCGTCAGTCAAATCAAACCACAACGACAAAATTCCAACTCACGTTGTACCGCCTGCTGGCCGCTCATCCGGTTCCTCTTCGGACGATGATGTTGCTGATTCAGCCTCTATGCGTTTTCACGGTCTTTTCGGAAGTTCTAAGGATAATGGATCGCAAGTCAATCTTAACCAATCAAGTGACACCGTTAGTATCCATTCTGCACATTCATTTGCACTTCGTCGGAGAGGTTCCAGAAGCTCGAGTATAGCTGATCACGACGCACAACAAAAGCCGCGACGACTTCGGGTTCCTTCCACTAGTTCATCTTCTAGTCTGAACAAACAGCTGGTAGATAACGATGCGGCTTCGGTTAAGTCATTTGCTTCCGGGTTAAGCGATTCAGCGAAACTGTCAGCTACGCCTCGTGTGCAATCAGCTGAGCAGAGTTTGATTGATAATGACGATTTATCTACAATGGTTACCCGAGCATCTAACTTCATGACGTTTGTATACGTCACTATCCCGTCTGTCGTGCTGTGTATTAGCTATAAGGTAACTATCTTAAAATTTAATTGCTGAAATCACAAATTGCAAAGTTCTAACAATATTAAACAGGGAAAGGGATCTAGAAATATCGAAGATGTCCATGAGTTTGAATTTCGTCTACCAACAATTGTTTACAGAAATAAGACTTGGTCTAATCTTGATCTCGCATTACGCTTGAAAAAAGGTAAGTACCTCGGTCGGTCTATCAACCACTTTCCTCGCCGCTGCTAACTATAAAACAGATATCATTAAAGCTCTTATTTCACACACTGGCGCTCTTATTGAGAATAAATTTAAGCGACGTCAGACGAGCTCGAAAAATCGGCCAAGCCCTTTGATTCGACAAATCACCGATTACGCGGCTTTCACGAGTTTGGCGGATCTCAGTGAGGCAAGCGTTAATAAAGAGTCATAGAGGCTGAAACACAGGCATACCGAGAAAGTAGGAAAGTCAATGATAGTGGAAATATTTATCAGGAAATTCATGTACACTATAATATATATTAATGATTGATTTCACCCATTTCGTTAATTCGTAAGACTAAGAGCCTTTTACTGTTTCCTTCCTGTAGCCCTTTAAGTATACAACGTCCCTGACTCGTAGTCAATCAAGTTCTTCAAGCTTTTTCGTTCAGGTAGAGGGAGGGTGGTCTTTGTACTCAAGCTCTCAAGCGATTTCAAGACACCGCTTTCACTTAGCTCGGCTGAAACCAAGCAACCGCTCTCTTCAAGTACTGTGGCGATCTCGTTTTGATGGCCATGCATAAGAATCGGATTAGGAACCACAATCAATTTAGGGGCGGTAGATGAGCGCAGAGTATCCAATATAGTACCAGTTCCTAGCATAAGGTCAATTAGCAGCCTTCAACTCAACTTGCATCAGCAGAACACAAACCAGCGTGCGAAATGACAATAGAACTAGTTGATATTTCATCAGCCATTTCATCAGTCATTCCAAATCCTGAAATACTCAATGTTTTCAGTAAATCAGGATCGATCTTTGACTTAAATTGATTGAATTTGGTAGCTGACTCTGGCGAGGGTCCATATTGTACCCTGATGCTGTTGATCCCCAAGTTTTCGTGAAGATAGCGAAGAATAGTATGAGATTCTAGTATGACCTCAAACAACCGATCGAACGGGAAAGTCGCTCCAGTACATACTAATAATTTATGCCGGCTCATTAGATCAACTGCTTATCGAATTTCGGCATAGCTTCAGCTGGTCGATCTGGCATTTATTACAAAACTCCCAACCGCGGGAAAGGGTTGAGAGACTGAATATACGAATATCTATTTCTGAACAGATTATTCTCAAATTACTGCTATTGTGACGAATTCCTACCTAAATACAGCTTAAACAACTATTTTCAGTACAGCCATACATAAGGTTGGCTATTTAACAATATTTTACGGAGAAGCGGGAGCGTATCTTGGAGTTTCAGGTTCATCCCAAGCAGCAGGCGTCGCAGCAGGAAGCACGGGAGATTTGCCGCCATATGCAGGCGTCGCTACATCGTCCCATCCACCCGGCGTAGGAGCACTGATAGCACCAGGAGTAGGAGCAGACATCGCACCCGGAGTTGGCGCACTGTTGTACGGTGTATAGGCCACCGTACCAGGATCGTGGTAAGGTCCAGGAGTTCTACCTTCGTCCCAAGGAGTAGGAGCGGCTGAATCGGAGTTCCAAGCAGGCGTCTTGCTTCCCGGATCGGCTCTAGGGGTTGGCGCACTGACATCCCATGCTGACCGACCGGGAGTGCGGCCCCCGTCGTTGTAAGCCGGTGTGCGCGCGCTCGCATTCCAGCTAGAATAACGTATGTTAGCTTTCATTCAAGTACAAAAAATAGAAATGTACACATACGCTGGAGTTCTATTGCCAGACCCATATGATGGAGTCTTGGCTCCGGAATTCCATGCTGGTGTTCGTGATGAAGACGAGTTCCAAGCCGGAGTCCGTCCACCATCTCCCCAAGCCGGTGTTCGACCACCACTTCCCCAAGCTGGCGTTTTCGAGCCATCAGTAGAAGCCCAAGCTGGCGTCCTTCCTCCCGAGCCTGCAGCCCATGCCGGAGTACGCGCTGACGACGTATCTCCTCCTTGCTGCCATGAATTTCCACCCTGGTATTGAGGAAGCGTGGATACATTGCCGCTTAAGAATTTCTTTGGAGTAACAAACTCTTCATAGCTCAGAGTCTTCCCCCCTCTCTCTTTGTATCCAAGCTTTGTTTTTTCCACAGAAATTAGCTTACTCTTGGAATGAAGTTCGACGCGTGCCATCGTATCAGTGGCATCTTTTACAATTCCAAGTAGACCTTTGTATGGACCCTGTCTCACAATGACTGTTTGTCCAATTGTCTTGTCGCGTCCACCTTGACGTGGTATATTTTGGGGAGGAGCCATCCCGCGCGCTCCGACTTGAACATTTGGATTCATTTTCGAAAGATCAGGTCCATTTGAATCAGTGATTCTGCCACCCTTTGCAGCAACAGCGACAACGTTCCTGGTATGGACCAATGATACGCCAGAATTCTCGCTTTGGGCGCGATTATGAAGGAAGGCAAAAGTACGGTAGATATGTAAAACCACCCCCTGATTTCCACTGCCGTCAATCTCTTTAACAGTATCGCCAACACGTATTTCGGATCCGTTGTGATCAGTTGCAAAGGAAAATTTATTCTCGACCTTCATACTGATCGCGGACGGTAAGATGGTCTGCGAAACGCCATTGATGTTCAACACTCTAAAGGCATCTCGCTCGATTTTCACAATACAAGCAACGTTGTTGGCACTGAGCTGTACAAGATCGTGAATTTGATATTTTCCCAAAACGTTCCTACCGCCAATATCTGATGCTTCTTTGAGATCTTTAGAAAAGACTGTGAATTCTTGCATAGATAGATCACTGAGAATAGAAACGACATCGTCCTTTGCTCTCACTACCATACCCGTTTCATCCTTGTATTTTCCGCCAATAACACGAACGTGATCTCCTTGATTGAATTTCTTGCGTAAACTCTTGGCCGGAATCTCAATAATTTGTCCTCTTAGCTCTTCACTTTCTGCACGAACAGATACGATATCGCGATCGAACGAGACTACACGACCGTGAACGCCAGTCTGCTCTCCTTCATGAATTTCAACATGGTCACCAGCCTGGAATGAGCCGCTTGTAGACGTCTGCTTCAAGCTTTGAGCAAGAGCCTGGAGATCAACACCCTCATCATCTTGCGAAGATGAAAAGCGGGTCACCTCTTCTAGCTTTGGCTCCACATTCTCCGTAATCACCATGCTCAGTCTGAAATCTTTGATTAAATAACCGTTTACGTATTCCTCACCTTGAAAAATATAATGATTATCTTTCGCTTGCCTCTGTTGGTAGTTTTTTGGATCAGCCATGCGCGCCTCCATCGGGGAGAACAGCCTCGGAGCCGGACGTGATGCTGAGTTTGGTCTTTTTCTTTTTCCATCAATACCAGTCTGATTCATTATGTCCTGCGTTCTGCCATAGTCCAGCCGAGGAACGAGTTTAAGCTGAACTTCCAGACCATTCTCGCTGAGATCAACGACAACAGCCAAGTCACCTTGGTATTTTCCACGTTTGATGCGAACATAAGACCCAGGTACTAACTCTACGTCGGCACCCTTATTGACTCGAAGAAGATCAGTGTATTCGGTGACAGGAATAAGAATCATTTGCCGCGCATACACATTGGGGATACCTTTCAAAGCATACTCGACATCAGGAAGTTTTCGTGCTTCAACGTAAATATAACCTGAAAAGTTATCTCTCTGGAAAGCGGACAGAATCTCCACAGGTGCTTTGGTAAATTGCAAACTGGCTTTCTTTCGCCATACTGTTCTCACAATTTGCTTTTCCTTTCCCGTCTTGCAGCGAACACCCCAGATGTTTGGATCTTCCACTGATGGGACCAAGAGCCGTTGGGGAACAATACTCATATCTCCACGATACTTCGAAGCAGCTGAACGGCCATACTTCTCTCGATATTCTGAAGCAAGACGTTCGGCATCTTCTTCAGCAATTGCCGCTCTTTGTCGATCCACCTCGCGATGCAAACGGTCGTCGGTCCTGTCGAAATCATTTTCCTGCGCATCTTGGATAAATCCATCTTAAAACAAGGTTAGAGAGTGTAGACACAAATCAGTTTAAGTTATTTCACCTTCTCTACCCAGCTCGTCTTCATCTTCCTCCAACTCTTCTTCATCTTCATCGACTTCGGCCTCGACGTCGAGAAATTGATTGCGTCGTTCCTTACGAGGGCGCTTTCTTCGTCTCTGCAAGTTCAATGTTAGCGGATCTGTTTTTAACGTGGCGACTAAAACCGGACTTACACTGCCAGTCTCCTCATCGTCGTCTTCTTCATCATCTTCATCATCTTCATCATCTTCCTCGTCGTCCTCGTCTTCTTCGTCTTCTTCGTCTTCATCGCCATTGTCAATACCATTGTTCTCGTCGGTTTCTTCACGTCTGCTCAATCCTCCTTCTGTCCCACGAATATTATCGCTAGGCACAGAGGGCGATTTATTACCATGATCACGCTGCTGCGGGCGAGATCCGGTGCTTTCATTCTGCTCGTCTTTGATGTCGTCAGGATCGGAATCATCGAACATATTTTCGAGACCCGACATCGTACCAGACTATAACGAATTTGGCTGACCAGCAAAAATGAAAACTTGAACCGCAAACCACGATGCGATTGGCAGTCTGTGAAGGAAATGCTGCGACAGAGGAAGGCTTGAAATAAGGTATTGTTTAGTTCTTAGCAGCAGAATGAGTGCTCGTGTTGCCACCCTTGCCCGAACATTTAAGCTTTTCAAACACCCTAACCCGCTAGAATTTTGCTGAAATAAAATTCTCGCTCGAAATTATTTTAGGTAATTTGTATTTTCTGGAGTACTACTGTGAGCTGCACCTTCTCTCTCGCAGGACTTCATATCGCAGCACTCTAATGGGTTATCTGTATCAGACAAGAAATATTCTGCCAAATTTATCCTCCAAGCTCCAAACACGTCAGCTTTTTGCTGCGTTTACTTTCCGAGCACCTTCCGCGCCTCGATTATCTCCTCTTATGAAGCGCTCATACTCCGCCGATGCCGAACCTGCTATGCAGGAGGACGCAAACAAATTTGCCGATCTACGCGATTTGAACCCTTTGATTTCCAGCGGAATTGTCGATGGCATGAAATACACATCAATGACCGCAGTTCAGAGCAAAGTACTTCCATTTCTCCTCTCGCCAGACACTCGCGGCAGTAGCTGCTTGGTCCAAGCAAAAACTGGTACGGGCAAGACGCTCGGATTTATGATTCCTATCATTCAAGAGGTGCATGAAAAAATTTTGCGTTCTGTTAATAAAACCGTTCCCACGCCAATCGCACTTATCATTGCTCCCACTCGCGAGTTAGCATATCAAATTCGTGATGAATCTATAGCTGTCACTCACCAGATGAGGAAATCCGACCCGAAAAACACGCCTATCATTCAAGCTGTTGTTGGTGGAATCAACAAACAATCTGAATCCAGAGCGGTTTTTGAGAAAAATGGCTGTCACATACTTGTGGGCACCCCGGGAAGACTGCTAGATTATTTACACACTGATCCTGCTCGATTTAAGAATGTGAAAATTAAGGTGTATGACGAGGCTGATAGACTATTAGATCAGGGATTTGCAAAAGAGATATCGTCAATTGATAAAGCGTTGAAAAGTGTGACGGATATCGAGCAAGTTTTGATGTTTTCTGCTACTGTTAGACCAGATGTCGCTGCTATTGCCGAAAGGGAGCTTGGGAAAAAGTATCTTTTCATTCAAACTAGCAACAAAGAGGACTCTCCGACACACTTGAATATTCCACAGACGGCTGTGTTTGTTGACAAAATCGGCGATCATATCGAGCCTCTAATCTCTTTATTGAAGCACCACTCGCAACGCGTCGATGAAGGTGAACCTTTCAAAGCTATCGTTTTTATGCGCACTGGAAAAGAAGTTGCTCATTATCATGCCGTTATTTCTGATGTGTTGAAGTCCTATTTCTCCAAGGTTCAGGTAATACAAATTTCTTCGCGCCTTACCCAAAGCAAGAGATTGAAGGCTCTTGAAGCATTCAAAAATGCTAAAAGTGGTGTATTAGTTGCTTCTGACGTCGTGGCACGTGGTGTTGACGTCAAAGATGTGACTGATGTGTTTCAAATAGGCGCGGCGATGAACGTAGAGCAATATATTCATCGTATTGGAAGAACTGGTCGCGCGGGAAAATCAGGTTCAGCTACTGTTATTCTATCAGCTAGAGAGAAATATTTTATACAGCAACTACGACAGGAAAATTTAACTTTTGTTAACGAGTTTGAGTACGTATCTGACCCTGTGCTTCACGATCAAATCCAAACTGTTGCTCAAGGCACTTACGAGAGATCGAATCGGAATTTTCTCAAAGTTGTCGAATCCATCAAAGAACGCGGTAAAAAGCGAGCAGGAAACGCTCCAACAATTGAAAAGCCTAACATGGACGTCACAAGTACCATACTTGCTATGCTAGGTTACTATACTTCCGTTTTGAAAGGAAGAGGGGGGAAGAGCTACTATGTAGGACTATTACAAGAACTGTTTGAAAGCGCGGGGCCATTGTTGGGTCAACCAAACGGGGAGCCTCTAAAATTTACTCCCCAGCAAGTCAGTATTCTTCGGAAAGTTACTGGTCTGACGGCGCACGACATAAAAGCATTTGCTGTCGTTAAATAGAAGCACGCAATAAGCTGTTGAACTGTATATAGAGTCTTCTTAATTAGTATTAGTAAATTACTTTATCACTATTCGAAACATCTGTAGTCATAGCCCGATTTTTTCTCGAACTTATTCAGAACGACTTCCAATCAAAGCTTTGCTCCCACGCGAATGCCGCCTTCAGAATGCTGAGCTCGTCAAACGACCTCGCTACCAACTGCATTCCCACCGGCAGTTTCAAGCTCTCATCTTCTTTTGGAGACATCATGGTGATGGGTAAACTCATGGCGGGATGCCCTGAGATATTGAATGGAGCAGTGTTGATTGTCGTGCCGATCGCTTTCGACATCTTAGTCATGATATCGTCCTCTACGGTAGATGTATGATTTGCAGGAGTAGGCGCACAAGGCGTGATCAAAATATCGTACTCTTCAAACACTGCATTATAACAGTCTTTCAGCTTGCGCGCCAAATTCAATGCCTTAGACGTCAATCCAGGATATGAGTCTCTGATGTACTGTCCACCCAATAAACTATTTGTAGCGGCAGGATTCTTCAAAGAAAGTTTGTCAAACATCTCTTGGTTCCAATGCGTAAGAGCAGCAGCGACTTCTGGATCATGGACACCAAAATTGACAGGATTCTGACCCCGTAGACCGTGTTCGGAAAAGCCTTGCCGACATGCAATTGTCCAGATTGCGGGAGCTTTTGCATGCATAGGGACCGAAACTTCGGCGACTGTAATTCCCACACCGAGCTTCCCAAATGCTTTAGCAGCTTCCTTAACCTTGTCAACAACTCGGGAATCAAGACCTGGCATATCGAGAGACTCAAGAATCAGTCCAATCTTGAAATTTCGCGCGGCATCAGCTGGCGCGTCTTTGAACTTGATCAGCTCATCGTAATACAAGGGTAACTGCGTAGGGAGTCCAATTTGACGGTAGTCATATCCATCTGGACCAGCAATAGCTTGCAGAAACAAAGCACTATCCAGAACATTCTTTGTAATGGGTCCCGTATGATCCACAGTGGATGCTAAAGAAGCAATACCAGTGTAAGGAACTAAACCGTAGGTGGGTTTAAATCCAACAAGGCCACAGTACGATGCAGGAACACGAATGGAGCCACCCTGATCTCCGCCGACAGCCATATCAACAATCCCAGCTGCAACAAGAGCAGCGCATCCGCTTGATGAACCACCCGCGTTGTAACCTTCTGCATATGGATTCTGTACAAATCCGTACGCGTTAGTGAACGAAGTTGGACTCATTGAAAAGTTCTCACAAGCTCCTTTTCCAATAATAGTGGCACCGGCCTTTAAAACCCTAGTTACAATAGTGGCATCATAGCGAGGGACAAAACTGCCTGGCTCAATGACATCTGTTCCAAGAAGAGAGGCGACAGTAGCAATATTAACGTTATCTTTTATAGCCATTGTCTTACTGGCCAGCAGTCCGTTGGCATCTTCCTCGGATGTGGACTTGATATTAACTTTGTATGCCCAGGCATTATACTCATTAGTGGCTGGGCGGTGTATATCTTTGCGCGGGAATCTTTGAAAATCAACGACTGGTACATAATCCTCTTCGTCTTCAATGACTTTAGCGGCCTCCTCCAGTCCGGAAAGCAAAATTCGATAGGCATCAACATCCTGCGCAGGGACCGTAATTCCAATCGTATCCGAGATTTTCTTCAACTTTTCTTCAGTGAATGAGCTGAGGAATAATTAAGTTAGTTTTACTGACTTGCACAGGCTGATCGATAAGAGCTAACGAAAATCTGAATGCACTTACATCACTTCGGGCATGCGAACAACAGACATGATTTATAACTCAAAATTCTGCGTTTGATTAAACTCCTAAATAAACTTACTCGGTGCGTACGCAATATTACCGATGTGCGTTTGATTCTTGATAGAAATCTGGAACATTTAGCTGAGCCTGGAGTATCTTGTTCAGAGCCGCACCGGGAGATAGGTTATGCACAAACCTTATATGAACTCTATTCCTGTCGATTCAGTGATCGAGTCTCCTTTGAAGAAGAAGAAGATGATGATGTATTTTTAATGACGGTAACTTCCAAAAAATTACAAAACGGAAGAATTAGGCCATTGCTGTCCGTGTCCGAGCTGCTATAAAGTAGCTATGATGTCAACTTTAATATAGATGCAACTATTTACAGATCTTGATATACAGTTACTAGCAGCTCAAAATATGTACACTCCTTTAACATTGCTCTGAAACAGTCCCTATCAGACAGTCAGAACTTGCGGCGGCGCAACTTCTGTTCCGTCTCGAGCTCCAAATAAGCGCAAATCAAGCATATCTCCTCTTCTTGAGGTTTCTAACTTCATAGCTTCTCTGTAAACAATCTTGTCAGCATGAGCTCTCATATACCCACCTTCAAAAATACGAAGACATACCTTAAAGCCATAGTAGCATATTGTGCGGTCCCTAATTTCATTGTGACAATCACACCCACTCTCGATCCGGGTGGGATAGTTGCCTCATCTTTTACATGAGAGCAGATAATCCCTTTTGCCTTATTTTCAAGGACGTCAAGATCAGTGTTTACCAACTGCTCCATAGAAGCATCATAGTGACGGATATTCCACTCTAGACTCATAGGTTTGGACAGAATATGTCGATACGCACCTGATAATGAAAATTCTTTGACGTTGCGATGCATAGCATGCGGGCTCAGATTATGAGGAGACATTACCTCTTCGTATAGACCCGTAAGGGATTCGGGATAAGTGACATCAAAACCAGGTGATGGCATTACGATGTCATATATTGTGTAGTCACCTGACTCTGCCTCCACCTTTGTAAGTGCACGTACCTCCGAGTCTCTTGTTTGCAAGACATCTTCTTCAAAATCGTCAAAGTCCCCCGCAGCCTTCGGAGCGACGATCTTGTCCTGATGATCTTCGGCATTAACAAGATCACCTTCCAGGACAGTAGTACCGTATTTTCTAATCCGTGCAGATACCACACTGTTCCAGACAAAGCTCTGATAAGCATGAACAAACATCAATCGGAGGTTCCTGGGAATCTGCATCAAAGCTCCGAGCATATCTGTCGGACTCTTCTGTAATCCGCGCAACACAGCGCATTCTGCTCCACACTGACTCGGCATCAACTTAAGCACAGCATCAATATCAGTTGGATCGCGCGCGTATTGCTCCCGTGCCGCTTTCGACTCTTCAAGAGCTAACGGTTGTGGACACAAAATCAATCGAACAGCTTGTGCGTAATCGCCTTTCAGTATCTGAACCCCAATTTCATGGGTAGATACAGAAAATGTACCAAATCTCTGCATTCCAAAATAATTGATAAAACCCTTCTCTCTCAGCGACGTCAGAGACTGGGCGACAGTTTCTTCGATATTCAATGAGATATTTGAAGAATCGATCGCGGCTAAGCTAGTATCTCTTATTGTGATCACAAACTCGTTTCCAGCCAGCTCGCCTAATCTCAGCATTTTGTCCGTGTACTTAAAGTCCGTCAAAAGTATATCTTTCAAGGCTTTGTTCAGATTAACAAGACGATCAACACTGACTTGACGAATACTCGCACGCTGCACCGTAACTCCCCTTCGATCCTTTGTCCCGGCAATAGTAATAGCTTTCGCATCTTTTCGTAAATACTTGCAGAGTAATCTGCAAACATCCATAGATTCTTTATTCACCTTGTATATGCTGAACTCTACAAACTGACTGTAGTCGCCAGCTTGACGAGCAACGTATGGGTCGATGGCCACTTTTAGATTGCCGCGTCCATTATTGCCTTTGCTGCGAGAGCCAGTTCCTCCAAGTCTGCGCAGAGATATATTGCCCTCACTCGTAGTTTGAGAGTCAATGGCACCGCCATAAGCTTTGCGAATCAATTGATGCACCTGTCCTCGTTCAGTCTTATTATCAAATTTTCTTTCCGTGAGGTAAGTAGTCTTGAAATCTTTGACGTTGGCCAGTATCTTTGTGACGGCTTGTGTACAGTCTTCGCCTAATTTCTCGTGAAGTTCTTTTTCTGCCTCTGAGTCAACCACGACATTTATCTCCTCAGTAACAGGCTTAGCTACTTCTTTTTTCTCATCAGGCAGTTTCCTTTCTTTTGTGGTTTCTAATTGCTCCGGAACATGCTCAACATGCAAGACCTTGCCACTCGGTAGAATTTCGTTCACCAAGAAATCAGTATATCGCTGCTTCAATGATCCCTGAAAACCAGTATGGACTCCTAAATACTCAATAATTCCAACGTCTGTCTCCATGACTCCCTTTTCTCTATGACTGTAGGTCACATCATTTGCCGTTGTCGGTGGTGTTGCTTTGTATCTCTTTGCAGCATAATCGGCCACCCCGTCAATTGAGCCTGGTTCCTCGCGTTTACTCATAGTTGGCACCGGTTGCAAGCCCAGAAATGTAAGTACAATAGGTATTGAATTTGAAACTAATGCAAGTGGAGTCTTCTGAGTAATTGCCCTTGCGAGGAGACTGTAAAACATATACTTATTGACCTATCTGAGAACATTTCGACAAGTCGAAAAAACTCGAAAGTCTATCTGAAATACAGTTTGACAGACGTCGAATCATGGGACTGTTTTGGTACTACAAATACTCTACTCCAGAAATTAAAAGATTTCAATATATTGCATTTATTCTAAAACAAAACAATCGGTTTATAGTTTCACGTCCCAGGTCTTGACACAGGCATCTGCACCAGCGCTAACTATCTTGTCATCTCCAATCCAAGCAACAGCATTCACACCGTCCCTATGTACACCCATCAACTTCACATTTTTAGCCGGCTTTTCAACGCTGTATACAATAACATTCGTATCCAAACTACCAGTGACGGCATATTCTCCATCTGCCCTCCACGAGATTGACGTCACACGCGCTGTATGGAACGCCCAGCGCGAAGTTACCAATGACCCATCCCTGGCATCATAAACAAAAATTTTACCGGTCGAATCTCCAATTGCCAACAGTACTTTGCCATTGCCATTAGTAACCGAACAAAGCGAAAGGACACTCACAGAGGCTCTAACAGGACCAATCTTAACGCTCAAGGGCTTCAGCTCTGGTACCGAAAGGAGAATTACTTCACCTGACTGAGTACCTAATGCTACAAGCGAAGAGGTTGAGGAAACAGCAGTCACAGACGAGCTTTTAAAAGTGGCCAATTCTTTCATGTTGGAGTCATATGAGTAGACTGCATCTTCTGTCGCTAAAATCAAGTACTTTCCGGCAGCTGAGATTCCCTTTGGTTGAGAAGACGCTGAAATCTCAGATGTTATGAAAGAATCTGACGAAAAAGCTTTGATTTTATCATCCCAGGCAGAAGAGTAGAATTTTCCGGAGATTTCGATAATGTCGGTAATAAGACTGCTATGCCCGTTACCAGAAATGAGCTTCGCCTTGCCAGTAGCCAGGTCCCATTCGGCTATGCGCCCATCATAACTGCCAGTGTATAGTTTTTTCAAATCCGATGAAACTACAGCTGCAGTAATTGCTTTTTGATGCCCATATATAACACTATCCGGTCGAGAGGAAGATACCCTAAGTGTATGGATATCGCCGGTAGCCGAGACAGCGACAACGGATGTCGTTGAAGCGAAAACTAGACCCATGATATGATCTTCTGCAACTTCCCACTTATGGAGCTCATTGATTTTCGATCCCTCAAAATCCCACAGCTTAACCATGCCGTCAGTAGAAGCGGTAGAAAACTGGCAAACGCCGCCGTCATCCTTGCCAACGGCCACAGCAAGAATGCCTCCGTCATGAGCATTATCCAACTTGGCCAACACGTCACCCTCCTTACCATCGTAAATAACAATCTTGCGATCCATTCCAACACTAACTGTATACGCTCCATCTAACGAAAATCTAATATCCGTCGCGAACGAAGTATGCTCCCCTCTAATTGCCTTGACAAACTTGAATGGAGGACCGGCAAACCATACCACAGCCGTGTCATCTGAGGACGTAGCGGCCCTGAATGGACGCACTGAACGAATATCAGCAGCGTTAATCTGTGACGCATGTCCAGTAACTTCTCCTACGCTGTTGCCGGTGTCAAACGTGAAGAAATGTCCAAACCGCTCTTTGCCGTCTCCAACGGCAACTACTCGCTTACTATCCGCATCCCAGGCGACGTCATTGATTCTCCCCGAAATTATAGGAAAAGTTCCTTTCAGAATTTCAGGATCATCAGTTGTCGAAGAAGAGTCGAAGACCTTGACGATTCCGGAAGCATCACCGGACGCAATGTAGTATCCAGAAGGTGCAAATTTAGCCACGGTGGTAGGTGCCAAATGACCAATGAACTGCGTGCTCTTCGCAGGTTCTTCAAGCGAGCGCAAAATAATACCTTTGTTGCTCGGATAAACTAATCTGTTTGTTCTACTGTCGTAAGAGAGGTGTAACGGAACTCCCTTGGTAGTCGATGGGAGCGCAGCCCATAGGGAATCTGAACAGGACTATATATTAGCTAGACTCGACAATCAGATCACAATTGAAAATATTTTAGACTCACCTTTGGTGATTGACATTATCTAAAATTCCTGAACAGCATACAATGCACAATGAACTCTGTGAATTGCAGTTATAAAACCGAGTTGATCTTTTGGGCCCAGAGGAACATATGTTGACGCAATATCGTAGCTTTCTAGCCCTAATCCTCGACCCCGACGCGTATTCTACTCCTGCACTCGTAGCTATTCAGTCCTTGGTTGAGTCTTATCCTTTCATCGTTCGTCTACAGCAAAAAAACTTCTACATCGCTATGTTTGACAATGAAATCCCTATTTTCGCTTCGAATAATGCCACCCAGGGATTTAGTAATGGCGCTCGTCTGATGACCGGCCGAGCACGAGTTTCAGTATTTAGTTACAAATTAAAGATTATGAACAAAGTAAAATAGATACAAAAAACAATGACTCCATATAAAAACTAGCGGGCATTTACATATCATTCAACTTCTGGATGAGCGAACAACGCATTGCATAACAAGTTACTCTTTCGAGCAGTTATTGACAGCATAAGTAGAGTCGAATTTGCTGAGATCATCAGAATGTCGCATAGCATATTCTGGAGGAAGTAGTCCATCAAATGAATTGGCTCGTTCAAATTGCTCATTAGCATCTTCTCGATTAGCAGGGCAACTCATAAGCACGAAATATTGATAGTCTCTGGAGTTGCCGTATCGGAAACGGAAAATGGCGTTTGAAATCAAGTCAGCGATCCAAACACAGGTCATAACAACAACGCTTCCAGTAAGAATTCCAATGAGCAATGGTAAAGTGAAGCTGAATAAAGAGTGAGTCATGGAATTAAACAGACTTGCCGAGCTGTCGTTGCGGTTGCTGGATGTACGATGATGAGGACGTCGCATTCTTGGGCTCTTTCGAGGCTCAGATGAGGTAGCAGTGGTTGGATGTAGACTCTGCTGGTGTGTCTGCAAATTATCTTCTACAGATCCAGACATGGACCACTGTTTGGCAAGCGCTTTTGCTTGCGATTCAACATCAGACGCAAGGCTTGTTAAAGAGCACCAATATCTGTTGGAGCTATTAACGCAAGATTCATGCTTAATGGCATTTGAAGAGACAGTTCGAGAATCTGGTGGTAAGATTGTGACAGGGACAGTGGACTCGATGAGCTTACCGGGTTTCAACACCCCGTCTGCAGCAAATAAGATCTCCATCATGAGAGAGTCTTGCTGAGCCTTATCTGCTTCTGATGAGCTCAAAAGCATAGCGATGACTACCTGATATGCTCTCTGTCCCTTAGTCATGACACTCAACTCTATATCTGATTCCAAATCATTCCCGAATTTTGAAGATTTGGCAACCACTGGAACTGAAGGCGACATTGCTGTACTAGATGACCTATACGACACGGAAGATAGGGACTGTATTGACGAAGGATCCATTCGGATTTGATTGCCAGACGCTAGACTATCCAGGCGCTCAAAATCAATTTCATATTCGAAAATCTACATAACAATTAGACCACACTGGAACAAATCAGACTTCAAATCCCAAGTGCGATACCTACCTTTTGCGAGATCTTCTGTGCAAATATCTCCCCAAACGAATCAGAGCAATCGTGCAGACTGTTGTTTATAGTATCAGAATGAGCTCGTGGGACAACGTAAATAGCAGCAATTCCACGTGATATTACCTGTTGACTTGTATTGTGAGTTTGCTGCCTCCTGTCGAGAGAGTATTGGATAGTAAGACTTCCTGGAGTTGGACATTGTCAGCTATGTTTGTGGATCAAATGATCAAGCTGTTTCTACATACAGTATTAGACGCGAGCACGCCTAGGATCACGGCCGTAATAGCTAAAACCCCTGCGATCCTCATTGTAGCATATATAGTAACAGAGAACGTGCCCCCTATTTGGAACGAAAAGAGGAAGGAATCCGAGAAGAGAGAACAGCAGTCGAGCAGGAATTTATAAGCACGGAGTGGTATAGAACTGAGAACGGATAAATGACGGAAGAGATGACTTTGTGCGGCGGGTTTTTAATTGAGCACCACGCAGAATCACAAGTGACTGGTTTATGCGCCCAGTATCATAAGATCACAATGGGAGTAAGTACTTTATGTCAATCACTGGTGTATAGTTAACCAGCATTCCGACAGATCCGTACCCTGGCCCTAATTCGGCAAGAGCGGCTGAGATTCTGTTCAGACGCGCGCAGAACTTCGGTCACCGACTGATGTTATTCTCATCTTCGGTAAGAATCATCAATCCGCAGTAGGCAGAGCAGTCATGCCTCGGGCAGTTAAAGGTAGCTTCCTGTTTATATAGTTTTGTGAACCATCCTGACTCGTTTGCATCAGGTGTTTTTGTCGAATGGTATTTCTCAACCCAGTCAGAGGTAGCGCTTTCATGATACTGACTAAATGGTCTCAGTGATCCTTCGATCAAATCGTTGATATTAAACATCGACTCAAAATCGCATAACGTCATAGTGGCTGTAGGTTGTCTTTGCTAGTTCTCGCAAATGCAGACTGACATGTTGGACACAGGATCTTGATGAAGAGCATTTGGTCATTGACGAAAGACAGGTTGAGAACGTGAAGAGACAATTGGATGCCCAGCTTGCCGAAAACACATTCAATCCTGCAGAGCTTGAGAATAACACTGAAAAGTGAGCTGGATTAGTGCTGATTGCGTCTATACCTAACGCGAATCTGTTTTCTTGGCATTTGGTCGTAATCAATAGACGGCGACCCAGTCTGCAAACACTTTACGCATATACCAATGCGGCCAAGGAGCATTGCTAGAAGCAATTTTGTATGGCGGGACTGCTTTGTAACATAAGTTTCTCATGCACCTCAGTCCTCTTCGGTCCTCTTTTTATTACAGGTAAACTTTTGAAGATCGCTCTCGCTAAGTGTGGAGTTGGTAACTAGTCATGGTTGTTGTATTTGTTATGGCATTAGTTGCCTGCTGAGTGCCTGCGACTCTTGACGTTCTACGTATTCAGGTAGCTGATGTTGTTCGTTAAATGTAACTTGTCAGAGTCCCTACCCAATTAGGCTGCCACATGTTAATCTCAGGCTTTGATCTCACACTCATAGTTCTCTTACGTAGCTAACTACAAATTCCCGAACTAGATCTCGTAATATGTCGCTTATCTGCTTAGCTTATTCTCATCAAGTGTCCATAGTTGGAGCAACTTACTGAAAATGCAAAGTCAGTCTGTTTATATTCAAGTCACGTGCAGTGATGATGCTTCAATTACCTCATAAATTCTTGCTGGATGGAACTGGCATCCAAAGAAACCGTAAGAATGGTAGGCACTTGCACCGATCGTTATCTCTGAATTAACTTGAAGTTTACTAACAGCTCATGTTTGCTATTTAGTTACCGTTAACTCTTCTTAATATATCCCAAGGGCATCCGATGCTCGTGGAGCTCAAGAGCGGGGAGACTTTGAATGGGCATTTGGTTAACTGTGATGCATGGATGAATTTGACGTTAAAAGAAGTAGTTCAGACGAATTCCGTACGTAGTTCTGTGCATACTGGTATTCTTTGTTTGTAATTAGTGTAACTGATCATTCTAATAGGACGGTACGCGATTCTTTCGACTGCCCGAGTGTTATGTACGAGGAAACAATGTAAGTTCAACTACTTCTCGTCAATTGTGCACTTGCTAAAGTTATAATAACATCATAGATCAAATATCTGCGCGTTCCTGATGACGTTCTTGAGATTGCTCGTGAAAAGAATCAACAACAGCGCGAAGAATCTCGCCAAAATCGAAGCGGTCCAAATCAAGGAGGAAGAGGCGGCTATAACAACCGTGGCTACAGCAACAACAACTCCCAAAGAGGCGGCGGATACAACAGAGGTGGTGGAAGAGGAATGTCTGGAGGCCGTGGTAACGGTCAGAATCAATACCGTGGAGGATCGGCAGGTCGGGGTGGCAGAAATGGCGGATATTGAAAAATTGTTCCATACAGCTTTGACGCACGTAAAGGTGTTTTTTTATCACAGTTAACGTTAGTAGCATGTGTATTATATTAAGCTGTTGTATTGCTGGAAATGTAATTTTAGATAACTATAAGCTAAATATGTGATGCGAGATATCGCTTATACCCAAGTAAAATGCAAGGGCGAGGAAGATCTTAGGCTATGTGAGAGCTTCACTTTGACATTTGTCATCTCCTGTTCCTTAAAGAAAACTTTTAAAACTTTTATTATTTTGGATAGCCAATAAATAGCGCGAAAGCAAGGAGAAGCACCTAGTTGCGTCGACCACCTCGACCCCCTCGGCCTCTGTTTCCTCTGCCACGACGTCCTCCGCGGCTACTTCCGGTTTTAGTCTTTTTCTCGCTCGATTCATCCTGCTCCTCATCTGATTTCCGTTTCCGCTTCTCACTGTTGAACGCATTGAACCGTCCAAATGTGTAACCAAATTTTCCACCCTTGGCAGACAAATACTCTTCCTTGGATAAGACCTTGAGTGCACTATCGCCAAATTTCAGATCAGATTGGGAAGAAATAAAACGCTCAGCATCTTCTGGAGTAGCAAATTCAACTAAAACGCCGCCCTCAAACTTTTTGTTGGAACTTCTGAGTAACCGGACTTGCCGTACAGCGTCACTCAACTTCTCGAAAAAGCTCTCAATATCAAATTGGCTGGTACTCGTCTCCTCGCCAAATCCTTCCACGTAGACCGACGAGAGATCGATGTGTTTTTTGGTGTCCGGTTCGGGGGCGTTTAAAGGTATCTTTCGTCGAACATTAGCGCCATCAGCGTCAACTTCTAGCAACTCCTTGCTCTCGCGCAAAGCCGCTACAACTTCCTCAAATGGTTGGAACCGACGCATGCGGGCAAAATTTGCGATAGTAGAAATACGCACCCATCCGTCATTTGATGATGTAGCTTTCCACAAAAACTTGTCGCGAGGCAGATTTTGATCGGAGAAATAAAACTCGACCTGCTTCAAAATTAAAGAGTGATCTGATGTCACAGGCAATGTAGAAGGATCAGAGACAATTTTGGCTTTAGTTGTGGCAGTTGCTGCACCAGTGTCTTTGACTGGAGATACAGATTCCTTGGGTTCATCATGTTCATCATTGTCAACTTTGGCTTCAGCTTCTGTCGTTTCTTCAGTAACAATGGTCTCTTGAGCAGCAGAAGTCTCTTCAGATTTATTGACCACCTCATCACTCTGAGAAGTGACAGGGACATTATCTTCAGGCTTCGCTTCACCGGAATCAAGATTATTTTCAGACATATTGAGATCGAGTTTGGGCACTCAGAACTGCGTATAGAATTGTATGTTATACAAAATATAGAGCTCTCCTATAACAGCTTTGAGTTAGTTTAGTTTATTGTGTCTAGAAAATCCTCTTTGACCCGTCCTACCAGTAATTATTCAGCTATAATCGAGTTGGTGCAATATGGCGGAAACATGAAAATATCCTTGGGACTGCTAGTTTTATTTTTTTCTCATCTCAATTAAAGTTTCCGTCCCAAGCAAATTTTATTCTAGACACCAGAATAATGCCCACACATTTTCCATTAAAATTGCTTAAAAACAGATTTGCAAATCTCCTATTGTCGATCTTACCACTCATTCATCCGCCGATTCTTTGAATAGAGTCAAGGAGCCATGTGGAGCCGCGTGGTCGGAGCATAGCGGATGTGTTGTTGTGATAAAGCTCTACTTCAGCGAAAATCTTGAATGTTTTCGAGATACTGGTCAAACTATATGGATATCGGTGTTGAACATTTATGCATATACTACAACGCATAAGATCGCAAGCGTGCAATTAAAAAAATGTTGTGGATTAAAACAGACGCCAATCTAAATTATATACAATAAAACAAGCCTGGTGTTTATGTTCTGGCATGGCAAACCAGAAAGTAGCACAACCTATTAAAAATTCGCAGGATCCGCTTCAAAGCCATAACCATTAAAAATTCTTAACCAGCTAGACCGTTTCCTTTTAGGTACATTCAAGCTGTCGTCAAAATGACTTCCAGAATCATTCCGATCAAGACGCTCTGTATTCTTTGCCGCATGGCTCACGCTGACCGCCGACTGTCTTTCCAATGCATTGTCTACTTCATCTCTCGGCGTAGAAATGCCATCCTTAAGCTGTAGTGGCAGTAAAGTTTTTTGACCGTACGACGAAACTCTGCGATAATTGGGAAATTCTGTGCCCGCTCTTTCGCCAATGTTGGGACTCAGACCTAGCCGTGGTGAATTCGGGATGGACCCTCTAGCTCTTGAAGCGACCAACGACCAAGTATCTGGGCTCAAAATTGGAGAGGCCACCTTGATACTATCTCGGTTGCTAGATCCAGATGAGCCTGAGAGTTCAATGTTTAGTCCCACCCCAATTCTAGAACGCCTTCGAACGCTGTCAGTCGACGGTGAGCCTTGCTTGATGTGATTCAATTGCGGGGTAAATGAGGACGTGACTTGCTCAAATGAGTTGACAAGGGAGGACTCTTTATTTGCGCTCTCGCGATCGTGTATCGTTACAGCGTCATTGCTGTTTGAAGGAATACGCGGAGTCGAATGCGTTGAATCTGTTTCTAGAAGATACTCAAGGGCAGCGTTGTCAAGAAGCGTTTGCGTTAGCCGACCAATGTAGGCAACCATTTCATTATTTGATTCCCGAAGTTCGTTATTCTCCTTCCGAAGGAAATCTTTCGGGGACATGCATGTTAGATTGCAACTGCTAAAGGAATAAAATATGGGGAATTTACCTATGCTAGTGGTTTTTGACTCTGGATTCTCCAGATAGGCAATTTCATCAGCCAGTGCCGTTAACTTGGGTAGCTGCCCAGTTGAGCTTCTACTGTCGGTTTCAAAGTCACAAGTGATCCCTTCAATGTATGCTTCGGACGGGGAGTTAAAAATACCGCTATTTGACGCGTGCGTCGTAGGAATAGCTTGCTGAAAATTCGCAATTTCATTTCTTAAATCTTTGCATTGTGCACGGAACTTGTTGAGCTGAGCTGAGAGACTCGACATCTCTTCTTTGTGAGCATCATCGTTCGTCATTGCTTTTAAATGAGCCTCGGCCAAGTCCAATCGTAAATGTTCCACTTCACGCTGATAGTTTTGACATTCGCTGCATCTATCATAGGCGATGATTGTTTGCACCTCAGGTGCCAGCTTACCAGCAAGTTCGTCTATGTCTAAAGATGCCTGATATTCGTTGCTGAGATCGGTCAAGGTCAGTAAGGACCGATTTACTGGATCGCTAACTGGGGTTGGAGGGAGAGAACCAACATGAGTGATGGAGGACTGCAATTGAGACTCCGACCTAGTTTCAGACCGCCTCTATAACAATATATTAGAATACTCTTAACAAAAGAAATAAAAGAAAGTCTTACCTCTTCTTCGAGCTCCTGGTATAATTTTTGGTTTAAACGTTTCAGTTCCGCTGTCTGTGACTTCAGCAATTCAATCTCTTGATCTCGCAATTCCAAATCGTGTTCTTCAATAATCTGCAGCCGTTCCAAATCCATGACTTTGTCTGCAAGATATCTCAGCATACTTCGCACTTCACTGGACTCCGTTGCCAGTGTGTCGACATCGCGTAAATTGGAAGGTTGAAGGTTAGCCATTGCGTCAGAAGGAAGCGTGCCAGCGACAATTAGCAATCCAATGTCTGCTCTCCAGATCTGTACACAGCCTCTAATAGGATGAGGACGAGGATGTTGGAATCGCGTTCGCCCTGCAAACTTAGACTGGAGATACTTTCGTAATAAAAGTGGCAGCAGAGCAAATGTTGTGAGAGCACTAGTAAAAGAAAACAAGCAACAAGAAGCTCATGCTTCAGTCAATAGTCTTTCTGAGTGACCTTTAAACTTATCGAATAATGGGCAATGATAAGGGTGCACAAGACCTCCAACCAACGCGCCGCAGCAGCGTGTTTTGTTGAGACTGAGTTGTTGCGAGGCTGTCAGGTTGTTAAGGTGTGTGTACATCTGCTGCAGCCGACGCATTTATTAACCCTACCCATACTTTCAAAAACTTACAGGTTTAAAATGCTAAATTGCAAATGCGTCAATCTGTGCATAATTACTTCACGACATCAGAATAAAATGAAAGGAAAAAGCGCACTCAAAGATAAAATTTCTAGCCTCTAAGCCAGACCTCTTTGACAGCATGCAGGAATCAGGTAGCATTACTTTCCAATTCATGCATAGAACCAATACCTGGCCATAGAGCACCAACATGGCGTGTCGGCTAACAAAATCGGAGACCTATTAAAAAGTCACAGGTGACAACTGCATTATGGTTGAGGATCTTCAGGTCTAAATTCCTGTCATACTATGGAACAGCATCGAAGCAGTTTTCTCCCGGATGGGTGGTACTACTATTACTCACAACCAATCCCGGCCTTTCTCAATCTATTTTACTGAAATATAAATTGCAAGAACAATTTGCTGCAGCAAAATAGAGTTCTTGTCAATGCATTATATTACATCTGAATCACAGCACCACAAAACGTTATGCACAATAGAAATAAAAATTCTAAATACACTTTATAAAGCCGCAACTTTATTTTTATATTATGCATTTCTCTGAAGTAAAATTGATATGCACAAACTTAAACAATCTAGTATGCAATAAATGATGACAATGATTCTGAAAGCTCATTATAAGGTCCATATGCTACAACAAGCTTATGACAAAAATATCTCTACATGTCTGTCATGACCTAGGTTATTGCATATGGACCAGACGTTATACATGAATACACAATACAAAATAAAGGAGAACTCCCACATACTAGATAAAACAAAGCAAATAAGATAGAATAATGTAACTTTGGGTGATCCTGACATGTAGGGTTAAGTTTTCAGCCTCCCAACCCTTCCAATTCTCTCTCCATCATGATGATGATGATGATGATGATGATGATGATGATAATTCATATTTAAAGTCTATATGCAACAACAAGGTTATGACAGACTATCTCACGTCCCCTCC